>JAUIRK010000783.1:0-61501 GCA_030549495.1 Nectonema munidae
TAAGCGCTATTCAAACAAAACAAAAGCAAAACAAAAGATATGTTAACGTTAATGTTCAAGATGAGAAAATGCATTTGAATTTGGGCCTCGCTGCTGTCAAAAGTTCTTTTGATAGTAAGACTGCTGTTACTGTGTTAATAGATAGATCGGAAGAGTTTTCAATTGTGATATTGTAGCATGTACTACAGATGGGGCTTCAGTAATGCTGAAATTTGGCAAAGATATTCAACCACTTCACCAGTTGTGCTTAACACATGCAATTAATTTGGGCGTTTGTGATGTTTTATAGAAAAAGATTAAATTTCACAATACCCAACCAGCAGAAGATCAAGTTTATGTCTTGAATGAAGATGACGACTGTGAAGAAGACGAAGAAGTTAATTTTGTTGACATAGAATCTGTTGATGTCCAACCAGAAATTCACGTAGACTATACTATAAGTTAGTAATAAGCAAAGTAAGAAAAATATGCAAAACTTTTCGAAAGTCGCCTCTCAAGAAAGGTCATCTACAAGATTTTGTTTCAGATTAATTTCAAGGACAACGTTGTTTGAATCTTATAACAGACGTCAAAACACGCTGAAATAGTCTTTTACATATGTTAGAAAGATTTTTGAAACGAAAAGAGTGTATTCCAAAAGCTTTAAGAGCAATAAGGTATGAAGATTCAATATCAGAATTTGAATGGAATCAAATCGAGGACATTGTGCAATCCTTGAAACATTTAGAGATAGTTGTAAAAGAACTTTCTTCTAGTGATGCCTCACCTTTAAAACAGAGTCTTCATTTATTTTTATTTTGAATCAGCTTAAAGATAAGGAAAATATTTTAAGCATGAAGCTGAAACAAGCTCTAATTGATCGATACGTAAGTTGAAGGCAAAAAGAAGTTTCAGGTTTGTTTCAGTATTTACATAACACAAACTATTCAGCCTTGGAGTCAAATGAATTTCAAGCAGTTATCTTCATTGAAAAAATTTCTTGAAGTAATATACAAACAGCTTTATCCAGAAAGCAAAGAACAAATTACTGGAATCGAAGCAAAACAGAATAAAGTAATATCCTCAGTTGATGGATGATCCACTGCATGAAAAATATTTTAATGAAATAACTAAACTTGAAAGTCCTACTATAGCTAGTGAAGATATATAAACCTTTAGCTGCACTTCTTTCAATTAAACCTACAAGTGTAGAAAGTGAAATAGCATTTTGAGCTTCTGGGCTTTTTTTAATCGAAAATTCGCTCTCCATTGTCGGACTCCACAATGCGCAAGTTTTTCTAAAATATTACTTTAAAAATTGTTATCAGTGAATAAAGCTTTTTTTAATTAAAAGTTCAGTTTTGTTTATTTTTTTTGGGCGTTTATATAAATAATTTTTTCCTAAAAGTCTGTTTATTTGTAAAAAAATGCACTTTGTTTTCTTGTTTTTCGATTATATGGTTTTTCTACACTTTATTATTTATATAGCAAACCTTTTTTTTAAATGATAGCACGGTCCTCGGACATTTCGCCCCATAGACATTTTGCCCCATTATTTTCATAAGACAGTTCGTCCCATGGACAATTCGCCCCATTATTTTCATAAGAAATTTTGTCTCATGGACAATTCGCCCCATTATTTTCATAAGACATTTTGTCTCATGAACAATTGATCGTGCTTATCACAAGCTTTATCCATCATACACTTGTAGCTTCACACTCTCTCTTGATTGAAGACGCCTACATGCACGCATTTATCAAATTTAGACATGTTAATGAATAAACTTCATACTTTCTTAGTTTTGATCTTTTTTATGCTTCACTCTACTGACATTTTTCATTTTTACAAATTATTTTTTTTCTTTATATCTTTGTCAAATAGGACAATTAATCATTTTTATTTATAATTATTTAAAAGTGATAAAAAAAAATTAAGAGATAAAATGATTAATTTGAAATAATTTAATAGATGAAATAAACAATAATATAAAATTTTTAAAAAATTTTACATATATAATAAACAAATCGCCAATGAGACAATTTGTCCATTAGGCAAATTATCTATGGGGCGATAGTTAATAGGTAAAAAGTAATATTTCTCGGAACCAGGATTTCCCGGTTTTTACAGTCTTTTGGTATCGGTACCGGTTCTTAATTTTCGATATAGCATATTTTGTATGAAGAAAACGAAATATTCCATTCATCTCTCAATGCAGATTTGTATATTATTATTATCATTGTTACACTATTATTCTTATTGTATGTGTGAGTAAGTTGACATAGCATATTTTGTATGAAGAAAATACGATGGAAGGCAAGAAGTTTGATTGAAATCTTCTTTCAATCAGGTCAGTAAGTGCTACGGAATTTTTGTATGAAGAAACATTCATCTCTGCAGATCTGTATACTATGTGTTAGTAAGTACGTCATAGCATATTTTGTATGAAGAAAATACGATGCCAGGGCAAACATTTTAAATTTTGGGTGCCTAAAACCACTCATCGCCACGGATGCATCTATGTACTCGTAAGTATGGTATGTATGTATTAGAAATATATCGGATATCCGCTTCCCCAAATTTTACATCCTCATCCACGAATCATTTAAGTTAAAACATTTTTCTTTTTTCTTATACAGCAAAAAAATTTCGGAATTTTTGAATTTTTATTTTATCCAAAAATTTTATGATAAGTATTTCTTTGACACACTCTCTCTCTCAATTTTTAAAAAGTATAACACTTGTGTCTGTTTAGAATAGCAATTATGATATCAGCATCCGCTAAATTAATTCTGACATCCACATCCGCTAGGATGTCAAATTTGATATCCGCATCCACAGATACAAAAAAAATCTCACATTCGATATATCTCTAGTATGTATGTGTGTACGCATGTCTAGATGTTTTTTGGTTCCATATATTTATTTAAAAACTGATTATTTTAAAAAATGAAAAATTTAATTTAGCAATTGAAAAATTATTTAAAAAAATAAGAAATAAAAATAAGAAAAAATATAGGGTAATTTAAAATTTTGAATTATACAATTTATTCATAATTAATTACATCAGAAATACTCTCTTTAAAATTAATCACATCACAAACATTAACTCTAAAATTAATCATATCAGAAAAACTAACTCTAAAATTAATCATATTTTTTAAAATGATTAGATTTATTAAATATATCTACAGCAGTTATCGTGGGGGCAATTATAGTAGAAGCAATTGCCCCTAGACCATTTTTGTGCCAGGCGTGTATTAATACAAATAAATAGGAAAGTTTATATCAAGAATGTCTAAAGATGTATGTACGTACGATTGCGCTAACACAAAACCTAACCTCAACCCTGGCATTAACACTATCTCTAATACTAAGAGTATTAATGCTAATTCTACCTAGCACCGACAATGGGTTTCGAAAATTTTACACATCAAGGCCCATTTAAAAATGGGTTGAGCATTTGCCAACTATAATGCAAATTGAGGAAGACATTTAAATAGTCAAAATCAGTGCTAGGGTGTAAAATTTTAAATCGAATAGACAAGTGGTGATATCGGAATTAGATTCAGCATTCAATCGAACATGGTATCTCAGAAAACAACAAATTTTTGCTCACATAGAATAGAAGGAAGAAACATAAATGTCTTGCATGAAAAATACCTGATATTTTTATTGTAAAAGAAAATATGTTCTATTAAATTATATTTTATAAAGAGAGGGGCATTCTTTTTTAATAATGCCGTCTAAAGGGACATTGAGTAAAACTTGATGTATGCCTAAAGCTGATTGGTTAATAAATGTGGCGATGATAAGGATGATGATGAGAAAATAATTATCCTGTTAATGTTGATGATAATATGGCAGATTATTTGGAAGATAATGTATGAAATAAGATAAAGAAAGTTAGATTATTATTATTATTGAAAAGATAATGCTTTTATTCCAATTATCATCACACTTACACAAAAGTAATTAAAAATCGAAATTAATTTCTAATCAATAAAACCCAAAGCAAAAACTATAAAATATGATTTAAAATCTCTTGGACACGTTTCTATTCAAAAGAGAGTAACAAATGTATAATATAAAACAACAAAAACTCAATTTTATATGTACAAGAAATGATGGGATGTTATCAAAACTCCAAAATGATTATATAAATAATAATCACCTATCCTCCCAACATTTTACCTAAAAACTTTAAATAAAAAAAAAAAAAAAAAAAAAAAAAAAAACTATATATACAATTATTATTTAAGTTCTGCCATTTTTACTTTAGGGTTACTTTTTTCATTTTAAATACCTTCTTTTTCACTTTAAGTTCGTCTTTTTTGTTCTTCAATAAAAGGTTTTTAAAAAGTTTTTTTTGTTTATAAAAAAAAATTGTTGAAACATGGAAAAATATGAAAAAAAAAATTTTTCATTATTTATTTATACAAAAATAATCTAAATTTATATCATTAAATTATTAGTTATCGTGTTTAAAATCATTATCAAGTTTGCTTATTTTTTATTGTTTAAGGAAATTTTTTGTTTTTGATGGGAAGGAACATGTTAGTTATGTAAACCCAATTCAATTTTGTACAAAAAATTGAAATAATTGAACTTAGGTGAAATACAAAAAGGAGATTTAATAAATTTTATTATCATGATAAAATATTTTCTCCGAAGTTAAAGACTTTTTTACAGGTTAGCTATCACTAATCCGACATTATTGGGACTTGAAGGATGCGGGTTTAGCCGCCTTGTCTGATTAACCATGTACATTAGATTATATTTACACCTAATTTACAAACTAATCACCATATCTGAGTTCAAAATTTTTACTTTAACTAAAAAAAAAAATTTTTTATAGACTTTTATTTGGTTACAATTTATTATAATAATTAATAATTATTATTAGATTAAACATTAATACTTTGTCATATTTTTTCTTTAAAAATTCTCATATTTTTGAAGAAAAAATCCTTTCCGGTATATTGATGGTGTCGGATTAATGATAAAAGCAATCTATACTTCATTAAATTAACAAAAAAGTAAGAAAAAACTATCAAGAATTTAAATTTCAAACAAAAAATTTTTAAATGATTGGAGCAAAACATTAAAGTTTTAAATGATTCGTTGTCTAAAATAAAATTCTTTAAAACTTTTTGAAGACTCAAAAACATTAAACTAAAAACACTTTTAAGCGACCAACTTCAAATGTAAAAGAGCGTAGTTAAAGCGAAAAAGGGCGAAACTAAAAGTAAAAATCCCATTTAAATCTGACTAGATGGTATTGAATCATGCAAAAAGTCGGTAGAATTTTATTCTATAAAATTGCCAACAATAATTTGTTTTATCCATTATTTTGGGTAATTTTGCCGAATTTGTATATGGTATTTGCACTCAGTTTATTCGATAACTTTTTACCAATGAAATAGATGATGCTACTTGAATGACATCATAGATGAAAATATACATTGTAGGCTTAAATTTTGTATATACATAACACTGGAGCTCAAACAGAAGCATATTTACATTTACTCTTCTAGTTGCAGCATATGTTTACGCTTGAATATACAAATCATTATAGTCTCCATCCTTATATTGTTCTTTGATCAAAAATGCGAACACAGAAATTTTGTTATAGAATAAAAAACAAAGATTTCATCAAGCTAAACGAGATTTCGCAGGATAGTAGTGAGTAAACGAACAACAGCTTTGTTTGACATGATGTCTGAGAATTAATTTTTAACTTTATATTTCTCAAACTATTAAAAAATGTTAAGTTTTTCTAAATAGAAACATTCTCAAAAATTATAATGTATGCAAATACGTTTAGCATTTGAAAATCATTTTTTGAATCATGCAAGTTGTGGTAAATAAGCGAACGTAATTCTGTCCTGCCATGAAATTAGTGACAAAATATGTCAAGCTGCAAGTAATGACCACATCTATGGAATCTCCTGAAGAAAATCAGACAACTGTTCATTTGGAGATTACTCGATAAAAACAAACCAGAAAACAACATTCTAAGATAATTTTACCCAAGAATTATATGTTTGTAAAAAGCCACATTTAACCCATTAAGTCCAAATGTTCCCATTTGGGAACATGAGTAATTTCATCTTCGTCTGCTTTTTTCAAATCGTCTGCGTTTTTTTAGATATCTTCTGATTTCTACGGTACTTAATGGGTTAATCATTTTAGTTACGTAAAAAAGGTATTTAAAAATTCATATCCTTTGCATTTATCGATTGATATTTTATTCGACGTTTTTGCCAAAAAGTATAATGATACCCAAGGATTTCATAATTATTTTTCAAGTTTAAAATATTATAGTAGACATTTAGATCATTTTTTAAAATCAGAATGTCATAATTTAATAAAATAAAATAAGTAAAATCTGCAGTTTTCTTCAATATATATACATAGAAAAGTAGTACAATAGCAAAGAGGACGCCACTAGATATAATGTAACACCTAAATGAAGTACAATTTTAGTTTTGGAAATAACCATCAAAAATAAATCATTTCAAATGTATTGCATAAAATTAAGTAAAATAAAGATGACTTTCATATATATCGCATACTAAAATCGGCCTACCTATGAATGAAATGTTGGCTTTCTTACTCTTTTTACTGATGGGGATGCAAATAAATGTATTATATATGATTTTGTTAAGTTCATTATTTCTCAAACTAACATTATTCTCCGCATAGCTTTTATATTATACTTGTTTCCTTCTTTGCTTTTGTGTCATACCTTCGGAATATACATAATATCAACTCAAATTACTGACAATTCACTGTACTTTTGATTTTAAAAAATCATCTAAATGACGCTAGCTTTTAAATTTTTTATATTTCATATGATATGTAGAGATAAATGTTTTTTTCAATTCTTGGGATGATGGAAAAATCATTCGAAAAATATATTTTCTTCTTCATTATGGAGAGAAGAAAAACTTTTGCATGTTAGATTGTGATGTTTCATTTTGTTTTTTGCTCATAAAATTACACGATCAAACGCAAATATGTATAATTGTAAATATACATACTTATAAATACTTATATACAATATACCTAATACATATATATATACGTACATATATAACCCTACACATATAGACGTGGTTATTAATGTGTAGAAATGTATAGCAATTAATTTTTTTTACAAAACACCACCTGCATGAATAAATATAATAATCTTTGCATTTATTATTTCACAAATTTTGATAAAGAAAGAGCTTCTTCTATCAAAAGATTGTGTTCTGAAATGATTTTTGCAGAAGCGGGAAAAAATCGCGCACACATCCACACGAATATTCAGAGCCACAAGCACCTCACACACTCTAATTATTGACATCCCCACACAATATACTGACAGCCACGAGCAAACTAAGCATGTTTCGTATATATTTCCGACTTAATATTTTTCAATGTGTTATGCCATTTTAACTACATTTTATCACTGATAAATGTCATTAGTGTATATTTCCACGCAATTTCAGGTTTAAGGAAAAAATGTATTTATTAATCATACAATAAAACGCAAAATAAGCATTACTTATATAATTTACTAATGTCGAAATTTTAGGCTAGTATTTCAAACTTAATTGAATTTTTAAATTTACTTTTATACTAACTTGATTGCCAAGCCTATATATGAACTGAGCCGATGATATTGAAATTTATATAATCAATCATTAAGTTTACTGTTTATTTATGATATTTTTGCGAGGTGACAATTGTCACACACCTTTTTATTCGAGCAGCAACTACTACACTTCATACTTGTAATATTTGCTGAACAATTATCTCGTTTTGGGAAAGTGTGTTTTACTAACTTGGATAGTAATGATCATCAATTCTCCTAACTATTAAATGCAGCTCATATTTGATCCCATTTTTCACTATGATAAAAGTTAATAAATCTTAACATTTTTTGAATATCTTTCAATAATTATTTTAATGTTAATATATGTCGTAAATTTAATATTTGGAAATTAATTCAAAATAGTTCTCTTCCGTAAGAATGAGTACAATAAAATAGCACAAGAAATAAACAATGAGGGATTTCGCATAACCTCTTTAAAAGCTCCTGCCTACTCCCATTTTACACTTACCTCCGAACCTCCAATCTCATATGACATCACTCACTCAAAACTTACGAACTCACTTCATCTCGTCTTATTACTTTCATTCACTTTACTTCTATTTTGTCTTTGCAATTCTTTCTTTTTTACCTTTTTGCAGTCCTATTTTCTCTTTTTCTAATTCCATTTTCTCTATTTTGCCTTTTTGCAAATTTATTTGAAGTAATTTTTTTTTATATTGTAACATTATTTTCAGATTAAATTTTCTAAAATTTCCCCCATTATTACTAAAATTTAAAAACAGTTGAAGGAAACATAATTTCAAAAATCCCAAAAAAAAGTACAAAAAGTCAAAAAAAGAATTTTCAAAATGTCAAAATAGAATTTGCAAAAGGCAAAAAGAGAAAATAGAATTGCAAAGGACAAAATAGAACCAAAAATTTTAATAAAAGTCGTAAAAGCAGAAATATGCACTATAAAATATGCTGCTTGATTCAAATATTTTTTTCCATTAATCAAAAGTTATAAATATTTTTATTATGTTCTTATATTTTTAATAAAATTGAAAAATTAGACATTTTCTATTTAATTTCTCTTCCAAATTATACATTTTCTGTATATAAATCTTTACCTAAAATTTGATTTTGGACTAGTTTGATAAAAAAAAGTGTGCCCCAAAAGTGAATGAGGCTTTCTTTGACATCCTGGTTCCCTGATTTATGCATTACATATACACAGGTACTGCATGGAGATGGAGGGTAATGAAATCTCTATATCCTATTTTTAACAGTGTTTTTATTATTTCTTTCATCGAGCACTTGTAGAAAAAAGTGGCATTTTCTAAGATTATTATAAATTGCCAAACGAATAATAATTTTACGCAAATATTTTGTAAATTTTATTTGAATTATTATTGATTTAAAAATTTTAGGTTATTCGGTCTGCGTATAAATATATATGTAGATTAGGATGAACACACATCCACACAAACACATAAACCGATAAGCTAAAACCCCCACCTATAAGCATACAGACTAGACTCTAGTCTAGACTCTAGAGCAGTGGTTCCCAACCTTTTTTTTATCCCGTTCCCCCTTTTTCAGTCACTTTTTTACCTGTGGACCCCTACAACTGAATAGTTTGAGCCAAAAAATTTAATCAAAGATTTTTATACAAAAAATGATTGTAGTCATCTTATTAAATCGTATGCTTATTCATATGAAATCAGAGAAATCGTAAAGTCTGACATAAAATGTGAATAAAATTTTTTTCCAATTAAAATATAAATTTTTCAAAAATATTGTAACTAATAAAAAGCATACATAAGGATTCAAAATATGAAACTTTAAAAAAGGGAAGAAAATATTTATTTAAAAAAGCTCTGAATATATATATATTTATATTGATTTGGAAAATAGAAGTATATTAAAGGAGATTAAGCATAAGTAGTTTGAAGTAGAATTTCCATGGACCCCCAGTTGGTAACCACTGCTCTAGAGTGTCCCAAAAAAAGAAGAAAAAATTTTTGACACATATTTTTTCTAGTTCCAAATAGTATATAAAAATCTTTAAAATTTATATTAAACATTCTAAACTTTTTTCTATTAGATGTATAATCTATGGATCAGATTTCACGTGTTTTTTTATTAAGTTTACATTTTGAAATTGCTTTATAATTAAACAAACATGATGTTTTCACCAAAAAAGTGAGTTTAAACATTAAAAAAATTTATTAAATCAAATAAATTCAAAAAACACACTCAGAAAAATTCCAAAAATCAATAAAATCTTCCTAATGCAAAAAATGTTTAGAATGCTTCATTCTAGTTTCAAATGTTTATATATATACATAAAGTATTTGGAACTAAAAACACTGAGTTTCATAAAAATGATCTTTTTCCTTCATTTTTTGGACATTCTAATACACACTCACACATACACCGTAATACGCTCAAATGTAAACTCGCGTTTATGTACGCACAAATATACATGGGATCATATACAGGCTAGAGCACTATATAAATCTGTCCAAACTCCAGTAAAATTTCTAAGGCCTATACTAAAAATTAATTGATGATTGACGCGTTGGCGATTTAATTAATAAAGACACACCTGCCTAAATATTTGCGACAATATGCACCCAACCTAAGGTTGCCAGGCGCTCCGTTATTCCGCGATTGTCTCTTTTTTGTCTGCGATTAACATCGAAATCCCGAAGAGTTTATATGAATCCGGGTGTTCATTCACTAATCTTATATGTCAAAGAAGGGAGTTTAGAAATATTTACGTCGATGTGATTGTGTATCTCTTTTTTGGTATAAAACTCATCTTTTACTTTCAGAGTGTTTTTCATTTTAATCATTTTTGTTAAAAATACAACATTTTATTTCTGACTTTTTTCAATACCATTTTTGGGTACAGTTCGATAATGTAAAAATCTGCCAGCCCTAACCCAACCAGAAGATTTAAAAATAAACTCTGACCCATAAATAACCCTCTGATATACAAACAACAATCAATCTGCCTACTAATATTCGTATCAGGGCTGTAATCAATTTATTAGATTCATAATAATAAAATATTGCACTAAAAAATTAAATGCTTTTTACTCACATGTTTAAGCTTAAAAAAATATTTTTCGTTTATGAAAATTTTTGTTCCAAAAAAACATAAAGGGCAATTGTTCCTAAAACTCAATTCTAGACTTTTTAGAAGACGATATCGGCTTTGAAATGAAACAATTTCTGACGGTAAAAATTGTGAGAAAAATCTTGATATGTGTATAAGATATGTGTGTAGATATGTATTTGTAGCCGGTTAATTCGGGCATCGAAAATACTAATTAACAGGTCGGTCACTGTTTGAAAATTTAAATTTTATTCTGGTTCGGTTAGAATAGGCCAAAAAATGGTTTTTCGTTCCGTTTTAATTTGAGAGAAGGCGTGTATTTCAGATCTCTGGTTTATGTATAAATTTGAGTCCTGTATAGACCTTAATTTCCCGGTGGTTCGCATTTTCACACTGCTGAGTGATCAGGGAAGAAATAATTCCCAAATAATAGACAAAACGGGTAACTTAAAAATATATTTTTATAAAACCTAATTTACCTCATTGCATTTCTAATAAATGGGATTATCAATATGTCATTGTAGATGAATATAAACATATGGTTGTAATTTAAGTGCTTCTAAAGGACATTGTTGTGTCACTGAGTATGACTATTCTTCCTTGTTCAATTTACTTTATCTTCATATTGCAAAGAAAATAAAAAAAATTTTAGGGATATCTAAAAGTGTGTTAAAATCTATTTTTTTGAAGTAGGTCTAACGTAGGAAAATAAATTAGAGACACGCTTATAACAGTGTAAAAAAAATATAGTATATAATATATGAAGTATAATAGAATATAAAACTAGTCAATAGTAAAGTAGGAAAAAGAATCAAAATAATACTTTGAAAAAAGGAAAAAAGTTTTGAAAAAAAAGAAGTAAAAAATGTAGCAAGGCAAGAATTTCTAACATTCTGTCAGAATTATCATTTGTCTCTCTATATAAAATTTGCTACGCATTATTTACTAATTTTGCACTATACCTATATTATTCAGTTTTCTCCTTTTTGAAACACATATTCACAATTTTAAACTTTTTGGAACATTTAATTGTTACACCGTAAGCATCAAGTTAGTAGGAGGAAAACTTTAAACCCTAAACTTCAGTGTAGTGTATTGTCCACATATGTTACTTTTATGGAATTAAAACATAAAATGTAAAAAAAAGTTATTTACTAGTGTTAAAGGAATTTTTGGTAACAATGTTTTGTTCTTTTTCGTAGAATGGAGTTTATAGGGTATGATGATAAATTTGAAAAGATTGGGTATGGTAAGTGTTAGTAAGAGAAGTCATATGCTTTCATAATTTTAACATGGTTGATTAAAACAGGTGGTAATGTAATTTAGATAAGGAAAATTATATGGTTTTTTATAGGATATCCTTGAAATAGAGTATTTCAAGATTAGTATGATATTGAGATTATGATGAATATGATAATGATGAAAAATAGGATATTGAAGATTATGTTGATTAAGTCAGTGATGATGAAGAGAAAGACAAAGTGAATGATGAACTATGGCTGTTAAAACTCAGTAATGGTCCTTCTTCTAAAACACGTTATTACTGTTATTTTATATAGTTTGAATAATAGTCTTAAGTATTATTTCAGCTTCATTTTTTCAGGTTTATGATTAACAAAAATAAATATTTCTTTATAAGTAAATCAACTTAGCTGCGCCAGATTATGCCACGCTGGGCTAAAATGTGTTTAATCTAATCTTCTGATATATATTAATTAAAAATTTTAATTGTTAATTTGGTAAAAATTTTAAAATTATTAATAAAAACTGTTCCTATGTGCAAATACTTGTTCAGCACAAGTTTAAAAAACAGAAAACATTAACAAGTATTTTCAATAAAAATAATCTTCACCAATTTTAGATCTAGATTCTAGACTAATTTAGGTGAATGATCAAAGATAGAATCTAAGATAATTCCTACAAAGTCTTATTAGAACAAGTATTTATATTTAAATCAATGTTTAATTCGTAATACCTTTTAAACATATCATCGTAATTTTTCGCTATCTCCTGCTTTTTTCCTTTGAATTCAAAACTCCACAAAAAATTTTACCCCACAAAAAATTTTGATTGAGCCAAAATAAATATAGAATAGCTATTATTACGCATACCGAAACAAAAGCTTTTGTAAAATACTATAAAACATTTTCTTTATAAAAACAAAAATAAATAAATTAGTCTTACCTTAGATATAAATAGAGAAAGAGGCGCCTTTCAAATTCTTTTAAGCAAAAACTATTCTTTTCTCCATAAATTATTCAAGACTTTGAAAGAATTATTTTCGAAATTACTTTTTCGATAATGAATTTTCCTAAGGTAATTCCTAAAATTGTAAAAAAAAAACTTAGAATGAAAAGATAAGAAGTTTGTGAACAACTTTTTAGAAACAGGAACAAGAACAGAAATAATAAACTAGTTAACAAGATGATTCTGATGATAGAAGGAAATAATTTTAATTATCCTTCTCAAGATTCGTCTTTTTCCGTTTCATCTCGCTTTTACTCGGTTAAAGACATGAAGATATTCTAGGACGTCATTATGGACTTTAGTAATGGACTACGAAGAAACTTGTAAGGGTGTGTATGGCAGAAGTAACCTTACAGAGAAGGCTATAAGCTCTTTGCAATTAATGATATGATGATGATGAAGGAGATGCAACTAGTATGATGAATGGGGGTAAGTTGGGTTAAGAAGGCTTGATGAACCACGTATCCAGCGTAATTCGAATAATAGCCTTATTATATTATACGCAAAGTAGATAGAATTTCATTGGATAGTTGGCGATATGTATTCTTAAAATTGTTTAGTCATGTGTACAGGAAAACAATGGAAATCCATGATTTATATAGTAGCTTGTATATGGGGGTAGAGAAGATATATACATATTATTATAGAATAACTATAGAGTTAGTTTCAATTATAAAAGACATGTATATGTGTATATATAAACAAATATAATGTATGTATTGAAATCCTTCAACCGGAAAAAAGTCTAAGGAGAAATTATCATGAAATGTTTGTGTGGGTGCCATATATATATATATATAATATTATTTATATTTTTTGTGAGACTTGATGAAATTGTCTCCGCAATTATCTTCAGGGAATTCTATTTCCCAGTCTTTTTCGATAAGCACGTCAAATTAGATTATAAAATACATGATATTTTGTTTATTTTATTTTTATTTAATTTTTTGAACAAACTGGCATTTATTATCTTGTTAATGATTATAATTTATCCTAGATTTCATGAAATGTAATATATTTTTATTACACTTTAAGCATTTGTTCGAGTTTATTTTCGATTAGGAAATTTATTTCTGCATAGGATGTATTATTCTACCTTTATAATTCTATGACATTCCAAAGTTGATGAAAGTTTTAAATTCTTTACCCAAAAATTTATAAAATATAAATCTTCCAAAACCTCAAGAAGTTGGACGCCATTTTTTGTTCACTATCTTCTGAAACCTCCAAAGGATGAAGACGTGAGACAACTTTTCACATTTTTATTCACTCTGTCAATTACATATTACTTACTATCATAAGCCAACACCAATAATGGCCAACCCGCTGGCCATATTTTAGCCCATTTAATTTTTTATGCTGCCCAGTGCCCACCTATGATTCCAGTTTTGGAGATCTAATGTTTTATTCAATTATGATTTTTTTAATTTGTGCGTCAAATAATAATTCTGCAAAAAAACATTTTAATTTCTGTTCTATAAATTTGATGTGTTGAACGTGTTTTTGCTTATAGATGATATTTGAAAAGGTATTTTGACTTACATATATTGGTAATCGACAATTTGTGAAGTGTATGTATTTTATTTCAAATTTTTTCTTGGTATTCAAAATGACAGACATAAAATAACTGAAGAATCAGGACGTTTGATATGTTTTTAAATTTTTTTGTGTTGAAATTAAATTTAAAATCTTTAAAAAGTTTTTTTTAATTCAAAATGTAGAATTAAATTAAATAAAAAAATTTTTTAAATAGTCCAGGTTTAGAATGAAAAGCAAAGTTAGATGACATATAAAGTATAGGAGAAATGAAGTAAAGGCTATACCGTGATAACGAACTTGTAAGCAAAACAATCAAGCTTCCATTGAGATGTGTAGTTCAAGGCGGTCTCTTTAGTTTGTAAAGGAAACGAAGGATAAACGATTGAAAAATTTAATGAGAGATAAAAATTTATAAATTTAAATTTTGTGAATTTTTACCAAACTTGATCCCATTAATTATTATTATTTAATCTATTTTCACATTTGTAATGCAAATTAGTCACATATATAAAAATTTTAACAACACTTAAACGTAATATTGATTACCTTTGTATATATTGACAAAAATACAGTCATTATGAAATAGAGAAATGTCGATTTGCTAAATGGAACAAAATTTGTTAAAAAAATGATAAAAATATATGTGACGACAAATAAGATAGAGATAAACAGTAGCCGCAATTTAAATCTAGATTGACGAAAATATTTTCCAAAACAAATTGAGCATGTTCTTTTACTGTGTATGGATATTTTATTTTAAAATATTGATAAAAATGTTTCGCTTTAAGTTACATGCGAAAACTAATTTACTGGAATGTGAAATTTTTAAAGCACAAAAATAATGAAATTTGAAGTTTATATATTTGGCATTGATTGACAGGTTTGATTGATTTTTTCACAGATTTCATTGATTTTCACAAAAATATATATGACACCATTAGATTCGCAATGAATTTTATAAAAATAGTTATTCTTTTACGAAAAAGGAGGGGGTGAGCAAAAAGTGACTGGGGGAATAAAATAGCCCGTCACGAATAGAGTGTGTAAGATAGCGATGCAAGTTTGGCAAAAAAAATTTATACAAGCTTTCATTATTTTTGTTGTCATTATCTAATGTTTTCAAATTGAAATATCCCTAAAAATTGAAGAATACTTTCTAAGCTTGACAAACGAAAACAAAGAAATAATTCAAAAGCTGTTTCCTATAGTTTCAAAAATTAATCTTGAATGTAGTTTTTTATTTTTGTTAAAATTTATCCATCAAAGAAAACGTCGTGATTAGTAGGATACAGCAGATTCATTATATAATAGTTGAATTTAAGATAAGATTACAAATTTGATTCCAAAATATTTAAAAAGAATAAAAAAGAATAAAATAGTTTTCTGCAGGTGAAATAAATTTTGTCACAAGTAAATTAAAAAGAGTTATTCGAGAAAATAAAGAAATTTTCTAGAAGATATTTAAAAATAAGATAAGATAAACTCAAATCATTGAAAATCGTGTGTGATTTTATCATTGAAAACTCGTGTGTGATTTTGTAAAATTTATTGATTTTCTAGTTTATGGAAATATTAGAATTATAGAGACGATGAAAAATAAGTATTGAATTATGCGTACTTTTCCAGTCTTATATTTTATGATTTCGTTCTGCTTCTAGCCTTTTTATTGAAGCTTCAGTAAAATATTTTTCTAAGTATTCTTTCGGCGTGCGAATACCGTTTAAGTTTCAAAACACAGCTCAAAACTCGTTTCTGTAGAATTTCAATTTTATTCTCGTAGATGCGGCGCGAATTAGTAATGAAAGAAAGGTAGAAATATAGATTTGCAAAATGAAAGTTTTATTTTAGTTAGAAAAGATATTTTGTGTCACGAAGAACTTCTATATATGACTTAATTCGATAGAAAGTTGTTGATTGTGATCAGAGAAGCTGATATTGTTATCAATAATATCCAAGCAAGCAGATTGGAACTATTTATTTGAATAAAACCAACTTGAGATAGATGCTTCTATTTACAAAGGGTTTGAGTGATGAAACAATCATAGATTTGTATCTTTTTTATTCTTACTTTGATTATTTTTTCTAATAAATGAAAAATTATTAAGCTATAAATTTAAATAATAAAGCTATAATTTTTTTGTATTTAAAATATCAAAATGACTGTTTACGATGGTCCTCAGACATTTCGGCCCATTATTTTCATAAGACAGTTCGTCCCATGGACAATTCGCCCCATTATTTTCATAAGACATTTTGTCTCATGGACAATTCGCCCCACTATTTTTATAAAACAATTTGCCCCATTATTTTCATAAAATAATTCGCCTCATAATTTTCACAAGACGATTTGCCTCATGCTCAATTTGCCCCATTATTTTTTATAAGAGAATGCGCTCTAATATTTTTATAAAACCTCTAGTCCTTTTATTTTCATAAGACAATTCTTTCCATTAAAAATTTGCTCTATTTTTATAATACAATTCTTGCCATAGACAATTTACTCTATTTATGCAGATCAATTAACACTATTGTTTTAATAAAAACGTTTTTTCAATTTTTTTAGACTCTTTTTACGCTTTTTTCATAAGACTATTTTTCATAAAACGGTTTAGCATATAAACGTTTTGCCTAATATCACAACTCATCTCAATAAACATAGCTATATTTTAATTTTATTTAGTTTTTTGAAAAATTGTTTTTTGAAAGGCAGTTCTTTTATAAAACAAATAATTAAAAGTTTTAAACAAAATAAAAATTAATATCTTGTAATTGTAATTCGTAATTCATCAATAATTTAAAATTATTTAAAAGTGATAAAAAAATTAAGAGATAAAATGATTAATTTGAAATAATTTAATAGATTATTATCTTAAAATAAACAAGAAAAAAATATATAAAAAAAATAAACAAGAATATAAAATTTTTTAATAATTTTACACATATAATAAACAAAGATGAATGAAATAAATAGCGTCCATGGGGCGAATTGTCTATGGGGCGAAATGTCTGTCGACCTTTACGATATTATTTTTATCATAAGTGTGATGACTTAGTTGAAAAAATAAAACTTTTACGAAAATTTTATAGAGAGAATAATTTTGTAACTTATGTTGTGCTCATATTTTTGGAGTCGAATTACTTTATGGTTGAATTTTTCTTTATATACTTTATTCTAGGTCCCAAAAATATAGATCCACTTAAAGATCATTGGTACTGTGATTCTAGGTCCAGTTAAAAATCATTGGTATCTTTAATCTAGGTCCTGTTAAAGATCATTGGTACACCCGTAATTCTTAGGTATGAAAATTTCAGATATAAATAATAAAATTAAAAAAAAAATTTAATTAAAAAAAACTATATATTCATACAAAAAAGGAAAATATTAATTTTTGAAGAAGAGTTTATAGCAGTGTGCAGAGAACTACAAATGATCGATTTTATCAATGTTATTTCGTAAATCGTTATTCCATACACGTTGGAGCATTTGCTAGTTTAATTACTTGAAGAAGATGAAGAAGATTAATTAATTATATTTGTCATTTAAATTAATAATACAATTAAAAAAAATAGTATGAGAAAAAAAACTAAGATTTAACAGTTTGGTCTGTAATCTTTCGTTAAAATAAGAGTAAAAGAACTGCACGGCCAAGTTTGTGAACCACCCCAAGTGTAAGTCATGGGGAATAGAATCAAAAGCTTTTTTTAGATCAGTGAATAAGCTCAAAACTTTTTGCTTTTGTTCGAGAGCGCAAATAACATTACTACTTCACAAAAAGTCAGAAATGACCGCTATATCGCAGGTATATTAAAATTATGCAAAAAAATGGAACAGTCATAAAGTCAAAAAAAAAGTATTGAGAACTTAACAACGGGTATACTAAAAATTGAAATTACATATATTACACATTGTAAATATTTACAAATAATGAATTCAGTTATTACATGAGTAACATTTTTTAATCGAACACAAAACATCATAATTTGATAAAAGTAAATTATGCATAAAATTTTTAAAACATTTAATGGTGGAAAACTCAATAGTAAATAAACTTAAATTTAAATGATAAAATTGAGAGATTTTATATGCAATAGCCTGTTGTGAATTAGAGAGCTTGAAAAATGGCACCACCATATTTCCTGCAAATCTTGGAGAAGTATAAGGATTTGTATAAGAGTACCAAAATATGAGAAGAGAAAAACTTCCTACAATATTTGATTATCCCCGTCACTTTAGAAAGTTTGTTGCATAAATATGTAAGGTAATCATCCCATTTCAACCGATCATTGATAACAAAACCTAAAAGGTTGAATTTTCGCACTTGAGTTAGTCGTGTTTTTTCCAACGCTTCTGTAAAATCACATCTATTACCTAAGCTGGAAAAATCCAAACAAAAAGACTTTTCATTCTTAATAATCAGTGAATTTGATTCAAACCAAGAGGAGATTTCTTCGAAGATAATTTTTTATAGTTAATGAAACATCATCTGCGAAAAGCAGGAACCCTTTGTATTGGAATTAGGTAAATCATTAATAAAGATAGAGAATAGTAAAGGTCCAAGGACTGAACCTTGGGGAACACCCTTTTGGAGCTTAGATGGTAATGATAAAATATTGTTGACAACTACGGTCTGTAATCTTTCGTTAAAATAGGAGTAAAAGAACTGCACGGCCAAGTTAGTGAACCCGTAAAGTTTAAGTTTTTTCAATAGTAATTCATGGGGAATAGAATCAAAAGCTTTTTTTAGATCAATGAATAAGCTCAAAACTTTTTGCTTTTGCTCGAGAGCGCAAATAACATTACTAATAAAAATCGAATGATAGAGCTCAGTTGAGTAGCTTTATTCATTATGAGAAACAAATTACTTGACATAATTGAATACATTTCATCACAATTTGTATATTTGAAAGAAAATTATTCCGTAGAAAATGATAAGCTAATAGAGCCAGTGTGACAGAAATTTCCTGGTGGAAGAAAAATATTAATTAAACTTTTTTGCTATAAGATATTCTTTGATCTTGAATCAAAATATTGTTATTCTATACTAAACCTATCAGTAACAACAGACGTGTCCGAAAATTTGGCCGAAAGACAATTGGCCGACAGACATCTGACCGAATGGACATTTAGCCGACGTACATTTGGCTGAACAGACATTTGACCGAACCGACATTTCACCAAACGGACATTTGACCGAACGGACATTTGATCGAATAAACATTTGGCCGACGAATATTTGAAATTATATTATATTTGTCTACTATGTTGTTCATAGTAATTGTAAACTTTCAAATTTACAAAATTTTTCAAGCTCTTTTTAAATTTAAAAGAACTATCAATTAACATGACATTTAACTGCGCAGATAAAATATAAGTAATTATATCAACGATGTATATATAAATATATGTGAGACGTAAGTTCTTTAAGTTAGTTTTAAAGTTAGCATTAGTATAGTTAGAATATTTTTACTTTTAGAGTTAGTGTTAGAATGTTGTTAGTTTTAGAGTTAGTGTTAGTATAGTTAGAATATTGTTGGTTTTAGAGTAACTCATTCTTCTGTTTGTCGGTTAGTGTCAAAGCTAAGAAAAGAGCAGTCAGACTGGGAGTTAATAATTGAGATGGTCAATTCAGGAGTTGAATTAAGACCTCAAAAGAAAAAGTATCACGTTTTGAATACAAGGCTCAAGTCCATCATAGAAAAATATGATATGAAAAAAATTAGAATTTTTAAAAGCAATTGCTCGCATTCTTTAATATTCGTTATCTATTTATTTATAAATGCTTTGTTATAATAAACTTTATTTGCTTAAACTTTGTTCCTTAAAAAATTTATTTTCAGCAATAAATGACTTATTTATAATTGTGAGTTTTTTGAATATACATAATGTATCAATTATGTATTATTATTATTATGTATTTATTAGATGTAATTAAAAATATGTTTGCATATTAATTACTATTTTTTGATCTAAAGTCATTTAGTCAAATATACATTTAGTAAAATTTCGGTCAGCCAAATGTCCGTTTGGTCAAATCTCCGTTCGGTGAAATGTCTGTTCGGCCAAATGTACGTCGGCTAAATGTCCATTCGATCAGATGTCTGTCGGCCAAATATCTCTCGGCCAAATGTCCGGGTAGCGTAACAGGAGCGGACATCCTTCCCTATCTTAAGTAAAACTATAATATTGTATAAAATTGATTGAATTATATTCCTTCAAACTTAGTTACTTTTCCTAAAATCACTACCTGATACCATTTTTATGGTAGTTGAATGACCCTGCCATGTCCAAAATGGTCAATCAATATCAAATGTACATTTTTTTTAAACAAAATTTTATAATATAATGCCGTACACTGGAAAAAATTTGTTATTATTGCAAATATAACTTGTGATTATCACTGTCCAAAAAACCACTATTTTTAATTATTATTAATAAGTTTGTTATATACAAAGTTTAATAATCTACCAAATTTGTTTAATTTACATTACTTTTTAATTATTACTAGTTTAATCTAGTTTAATTACTAGATTTGTTTAACTCACAAGATTAAATATGTAATTATTACTAATTTAATTTGTAATTATTAGATTGTTAAAATCAAATAATATGATTAATAAAAGTTTTGTTGAATTCACAAATTAAAAAGTGAACTGCTAGTTTCAAAATCAGCCAATAACTTAATTACTCCTTCATTTATAAAACATTAAGAAGAAAAACAAGAATACGAGTGTGAAATAAGGCGATGATCATAAGAGCGCCGGCATCCGCATAAGTTACTCCAATATTCTCAAAAGCCATTATTAGTTCATATAGCTTTCGTTGAAGAGTAGTGGGATGCAACCTATAATCCAAGAACTAAAAACATCTGTAAATAAATAAAGAAATAAATAAATAGTAATTTCAAAGATCTTTTCATACCTATTTTTGAAACAGTTTTGTTGTTGTTCCACAATGAAATCATTTCATTATATCCTGTAAATTTCTTCTTATTTTTTGTCATTTTAATATAGTACGCCGATATTTTTCAATGTTTTTGATTGCAACAAGTAAAATATTTTTATTTGAGATGTTTGGTTCAAACGTTCTTATTTTTGTAGAATCTAAAAAATTTTATTCAATTAAAAAAATAAGGCTTTACTTCATTAGTTTGAGTTAAAAATGGAAGATTCTCGAGTATTGTAGAAATCTTTTATTTGCTATTCTTTCTTCTATTTGCAAACATTATATCCATTTTTATCTTGACCACTTTCTTATTCGGTTGTGTTTTTTTTAATTTTGTGTTAAGCCATGCTATATTTCGCATTGTTCAATTTGGAAATTTAAAACGACGTGGTATGGAAGAAAGGGATTTGGAAGGGATAATGAAATGGAAACCGAACTATCTAAAGCTTTTTGATTTCACCTGTGTGTAGACATATTATAGTTACATTAGAATTTAGAACTATAAACATAACTCTTCATTATATATGAATAGTAGCCCTTTTACTAAGATCATTCGTAAATAGCATATTTACAAGTATCTGAAGATAAGAAACAAAGCAAATTTGTAATAATAACTAATTTTTTCTCGGTGTATTGTTTAAATTGGATACACTCTTTAAAATTTATAAATTCAGTCAGACCTCGTTTATCCTTCACTGTTGGCTTCACACATATGTCAACTTTGTAGCAAATGTCAATCACCATTTTGATTGATGATAAAATTGCTGACGGAATCATTCATTTAAATTTTAAATTAAATTAAATTTTATACCTGGAAAACAGTCCACACTTGGTCTTAGGAACGTTTTAAATTAACAATATATAAAATCAAATAGAAATAGGAAAAAAGAAATCATTTTGGAGAAATTATTAGTTAGCAAAATATAAATGAAGATTTTCTACCGAATTATTTTTCCACTCTACTTATCCAAATGCAAACATACCAAAATCTCATTTATATCACGTGACATTTATATATCAAAGCCGATTTAAGATAATATCTATATGGAAACAAACAGATTTTATATCATTTTAGAGTATTCTTTCACTCTTGTATGGATATAGTCAATAAACATGTTCATTCAATAGAATTCTTTTGTTATGAGTTTACGATAGTTTTCAAGGAATAAATCAAAACTTTTCACTAATGGAGTTTTTACTTCAAATTTTCCTAAATTTTTTTTTCCTAAGTTCAAATAATATCATTTTAGCTATCTCCTTATGTTTATGTTATTATTAAGCTGTCTTCAATCCTTCTTTTTGTCAAGTGTTTTTTTAAAGAATTTCAATGTTTTCTATGTTTAGAGTAGGGCGTAAGTTAGCAAGATGCGCACTATGATTGGTCAGTCAATGTTCTTTTTTGTATGTTTTTTAGGTTCTCTAAGTCTGAATCTTTTTCTCTGTCGGCTTTGACAAAATATTTTTCGGCACATCTCACACTTTATTGAGTAAATTGTGCCGGCGTTGTTAGATCCGAAGATTTTTGTAATGCCATATAACTTATCCTTTATTAAGTCTTGAACCTTTTTTTCATTAAAAAAACTGAATATTTTGTTAATTCTGGTAGATTCAAATATTAGTTGTAACTTTATCTGTAAAATGGATTAATGATAAAAATGCAAGTCCTTTTTCTTTTCCCGATTAGGACTATCTTCTCTGTCTACATAATCTTATAATTCAATATTCTTTCGATGCAAATTTGGTTCAAAGACATTCCATTAAAGAAACCCACTCTAAAAGAAAGTATTTAATTACAAAAAGGAAAATTATGTTTCTGGCTAAAAATTTTTAAACGGATTTAGAGTAAATATGGGGTGCCGAATTCAAATATCACTTTTATTTTTGTCTATCACATCAAGTTTTTGAGATAAACTATATGACATTTGAACAAAAAACAGAAACTTTTGGGACAATCGACCATATGTAAATAAATTTTTTAGTATCAAAATTCTAATAAATAACTGTAGAATTGAAAGTTGAAAAACAGATAAAAAGACTAAATGCATAAAGGAATTTGTTCGTTATACTTTAATACTCGACCCGCGTACAATCTTTCTCATCAAGCTCCAGCAGTAGTACGCTATTATGTTTGTGTCCCATCTACCTTGTTAACGTTCTCCATCACTTTAATGTTTTAAACTTTGGATTCTTGTATTTTCTGTAAACATTTCTAAGTGAGTATGTAAGTAGTCAGCTTTAATACTCATTCTGCATCATGGAGATTGTAAACTGAATAGCAGATCTTCCACAATTTCTTAATAGTTACCTGCTTTCTTGTTCCATAAAAAATTTAGCACCCTATTAGAGGAAGTATTCTGTCATTGTAGCAAAAATGTGCTCACCTCTGATTAGTAGGTCGACCAAAAATCAATAAAGTCAAAACTAATTTTTAGCCTCGTTAAATAATTTCATTTCAAAGTTAATCAAAAGTTAACCTGAAAAACTTTTTGTTTTCAATGAAAGTATTTTCTTATTTTAAAGTATTATATTAAAAATTTTTTAATATATTTTTCTAAAAATATAGTTTTTTGGGTTAGAAGGAAAAATATCCAAGACGGAGAAGAGGACTTTAAAAAATAAAGTTTCAACTTTTTTAATTTATTTAAATTTAATCGAACTTTTATTTTGATTTTTAATTGTTATTTAGTTATCTGTTAGTTTTCAATTACTTAAGGTCTACAATAGAAGCTTGATAAAAAGGTCTAGGTAAAATTGGAGATATATGAAGTGCTGATGAGATCCGGTTTTGACAGGTTTGACTGTGTATTCATCTATTTCTTAGATAATAAATAGTTTTAGGGAGAACATATTTATAAAAATATAAAACGAGACTTAAAAAAATACCTTTTCGACTTGATGATGTCTATTGCCATAAGCACAAAGAAAATAAACGAGGAAAAGGAGAAAAAATTGAGATTAAGCATGTAAAAGGAAGAAAGGCAGAAATAGAGCTTCATTTATACCCCTTTTATATTTGTCTTCAGTTAAAGTTTTTCTTTTTTATTTTCTTCGTGATTATGACAAAAGATATCATGTTGTCCGAAATTAAGTTTTTTAGTATACTTTGCATTTTATAATGTATTATTTTAAAGTCCTTTTTCTTCATTTGTAATTCATTTATCCAGTTTAAAATGGTACTTTATTTTTGTTTAGACAGTTTAAAATAATTCAAAGTGACTTGTCTAAAATTAATAATTATGTACAGAACTATCCAGGTGAATTTATTATTTCATCTAAGGGAGAAATTTATTGTAAGTAAATTAGGTAAAGTTGTTGTGAAACATCAAAAAACTTTCTTTATCCAAAGTCATCGAGATGAAAAAAAATATGAGGTTAATGACACATTGTTCTGAAAACCAGAGTCTTAGGCATACGTTACTCCAATAAATAATTGTTTCTCTAAAAAAGTTGGATGCTCATTTTTGGAAGCAAATATTTCTCTTCATAAGCTTTGTCTTTCAAGTATACGTGATTTGTTTGCTTATATGGATTATGCAATCCCTTCATTTCAACAAAGTAGGAGAATAGTTGATGAATTAGAAGAAGAAAAGTTATGTTGTATTAAAATTGCTCTAACTATAGATAAAAAACTTTTGATAGCAGATGAAAGTGGAGTTTCTTCAAAAATTGTAAATATTTTAATAGGGGATATTGAAAAAGCCAACATGGCTAGTTGGATGACAAGGGTTAGAAAAAGATTTAACTTCTATGAAACTTACTCATATAATTAACGCCTTTTTAAAGTTACCAAAATTGAAAGTGAAAACTTTCTCATATTGTTGATAGACGCTGCCAGATATATCTGATAGTAAAACTTTAAAAATACTATTTCCAAATAGTTTCATGTGACTTGTTTTGCAAATTTGATGCATAATTGTGCCATGAAGGTAAAATCGTTTTATAAAAATGCTGTGAACTAGTTGGATCTATTAAAATGCTGACATGTACAAAGAAAAAGTAGAAGAAACTTGTTCAAAGATTTGATATCGTCCTTGTCCAACATCATTTCATCTTGGGCAAGTTGGTTAAAGGCAACGCCTACTATTCATAAGACTTACCAGCAGATAAAAAAATCGTTAATAAAATCGAAAACGATCAAAGTATTTTAGCTAAAATAACTCGTGAATATATAGTAATGATGATAGTTTAACAAAAAGTCTCTTTTTAATAGAAAGTCTAAATCACTGATGCTCAACCTCTTTTCCCTTATGGACTCTTTTTAAACGCGTGAAAATTTTTTGCGGACTCCTTATTTTTTTATTGCTACCCATTTTATTTTTCAATGGGTTTTATTTATCAAAAATATAAGCATAAGTAAGCCGTTCTTAATCACTATTTTTTATTTGTTACTCAATTAATTTTATATAGTAAATAGTATATATTGTTAACCCTGCTTATCTATTAAAGATTAATTAAAATTAAATTTTATTAAAAATTTTTGAACTGAAAACCTTTTGGATGCAGATAATGATTACGACTGAACCCTTTAAAACAAATAGTTAAAATAAATTATATTTTAAATTACTTTTATAGCAAACCTAATTCAGCAAGATATGAAAATGGGAAAACATTCATATCTAACTGAGATTTTTGCCATGATAAAACATTTTTTTCCAATTTTCTAACTTTTCCTCACCAAATTATTATATGAACCCCTCAAAAATATTGTGAACCCCTTGGGGGTTCACATGGGCCACATTGAGAAAACAGGTCTAACTACTTTCAACTTTCCGAAATTGGCGAGAAATCTTTCATCTGAATTTTCAATAAAGTTTGAATTTGAAACGTACATGAGTTTGAAATTCGAGCAAGATGCATGTCAAACAAAAGAATTCAAAAAATGTAATAGTTGTTAATTTGAAACTTCAAAATGAAGAAATCTCATCACCAACGTATTATTTCTTGCAAAACTGCCAATATACTTCTGCGGCAGTAGAAAGTCATTTTGTCTAAAAAGTTTTGACAAAAAACAAACTTAAAGCCAACAAATATTCCTAAATTTATCGTTTTATAATAAAATGGCAATCTATATAGAAGGATTGTATAATAAATTTCTGAAAATTTTTATATTCGACTTCATATCTTGCTTTTTTATGGTTAAAACATTATTTTCGGTCCATCAAAAATCCCAGACTTTTTCTCTCATTAATAAGACTTAGAATTTGAAATGCTCTCCACTATGATCAAGAGTCGACGAATTGGTTCATAATACCTAATTTTATATGCAGAGGAGGAAGGAGATATTTAAGTCTCCAGACGCTAAATCATGTCTTGATGGCCAATTTTTTTACCCAATCATTTGCTGTAGCTCGGCTATCCCAGTAGTATATAAAACATGGATATTCTATGCATCCTCATTATGACCAAATAGATTGATCATAATATATTGGTTTATAGAGATATTTTTATTTTATAAAAATTTTAAATATTGACTTAAATCACACAATCTTAACAACTCCCTATACTTTCAATGCAAATTTGGGTGAAAAATATTTCAGTAAAGAATACGCGTTTTGATTTGATTGTTGGAAAAAACCCACATTTTTTAGAAAGTTTTTTTGATATTTACTTTTTTGTAAGGTCAGTCCACTTTGTTTGATTCAAAGAAAAACTTAAAATCAACTTAAAATTTTTACATCCTTGTTTTTACGCCTTCAAACATAAATAGTTTAAAAAAGTTTTTCTATACTTTATATAAATAAAAAAAACTTTTATTTAAAGAATATAATATTATATTATAATTATAATATATATTATAATTTAAATAACACTACATTTACATTTCAAGGGGCATTATTGGTTAATATATTTTTTTTTCACTTTAGTAACTTTATTAATGTTTTAAAATAAGATACAAAACTTTAATAAAAGAAAAAAGTGTTTTTAGACTTCAGGTGTTAAAATTTTTTTTATATTTAAAAATTGAATACTTTCACATTTTAAGGGTTATTTAAGGTTAATATAACATTTTTTGCCTTCTCTTCAATTTTTTATAAGAAAATTTCATTTAATTTAACATTGCATTTTTGTGGTTATTTAGTCTCCTTTACTTAAGATAAGAAAAAAATACTATAATTTTTTATCACATTTGTAACTTTACCAGTGTATTTAAAATAAGATACAAAACTTTAATAAAAGAAAAAAGCATTTTTGCACTTCATGTGGTAAAAAATCGTTTTTATTCAAAAAAGCGTATGAAATTTAATTTATCGTATAATCCGCTAAGCTTTATAATACCGCAAACGAAACAGTAACTGCGAAAAATTTAACATTAAAATTCATATATAAATTTCTCAAAGAATACATTTTTCATTCGTGCTTAAAGCATCGAACATAATCGTGCTTTTACAAAGTCATAAAGTCTTGACATTGGTATTCCTCACTAATTTGCGAAAACCTCAAAAGAATGAAGACGTGCTACAATGCGTCAGAATTTTATTCATTATAATCAATTTCATATTAATACAGTATTCCCATATTTCTGCTTTATTTAATTTGATACCTTTTTATCATAAAGTTTGCTCCGTGCTTGATTTGAAATAATAAAATGCCGAGAGGACTAAAAATCCTTGAGTTTTTAAATATTTATTGAATTACAGATTACCTGCACCTTCCTGTGTATTTAATTTGCTACTTATATATTTTGATTTGATATACTAAAAATGAGACAACAGGGTGAAAGTTATTGTGTTTTTGAATAATCTACAATCCCTCTATCCGATGCAATATTGATTATGAGGTAAAAGATTTTTCTTGCTTCTCATCTCACTAATTGTCAATAGGCCTGGTTCATATCAAATGAATTGGATAGGTTGAATCATTACTCTGTACTGAGATGCAGTGTTGCTTAAAATTAAATTTAAAATTTTTAGCAATGAAATGTTAACAAACTAGATTAGCAACATAGAAAAACAAAGAATTATCTTATATAATATTCATATTCTACCTAAACAAATATTCAGTTTATAAAGTAAATGATTTGAAAATATATTTAGAACTTGAGACTATGAATTGACAGGTTTGAATCCTTGAATTTAAATTTGACTCTTAGTGAAAGTTTAAAAGAAAGAAAATTTACTACAAACCTTAAATCCATATGAATTAGCTATACAATTCCTTAAGTTCTACGCTATAAATTACATGAAAATGAAATTATTAGTACTAAGTTTTAGGGAAAGTGTGAAAACATGACTAACTTTTCAAAGCAAAGTTAATATAAAAAACTAAAACATTAAATAAATGGAAAATCTAAGAATAAAAGTGCTATATATTTGATTTGTGGAATAAACGACTTTATTATTTTAATTATATTTATCAAATATAATAAGAGCATTTACCCCAACGTGTGTATTCTATTACATTAATTTAAAAATCTTTCAGTTACAGTAATCAATAGGGATAAACCGTTTAAGCTTTAAATTATAGAGAATATTTTCTCATATAGCTATACTCTATACTAAATATTTGCCCTGCTGAAAAATGTATGGGCTCTTGTTCAAATTACTGGCTACATTAGTTCCTCTGATCAAATAAGCATAATTATATCAATTAAATGGAAATTATTGAAAAAATTAGATTTTAATTTTTCATTCTAAGACTTAACCTTAAAACAAGAAAACTAATGTGCAAAGTCTACTCAACAGCCAAACAAGTCTTTTAAATAATATTAAAATAGAATAGTGAGATTTCAAAATTAATGGGGGGGGGGGGGGGGAGTGGTGGTGGTTATAGATACTTAAATTTAATAAATAATTTAATTGATTGACCTTGAAATGTATTTCCTACGTTTATAATAAAAAAACTTTTCAAGATATTCTCTATAGAGTGCATACTAAAAATAGGAAGCCTACGGCTAAACACATTTACATCTTAAACACAATATATGTATAGCATAAAATTATTCTAGAAAATATGTCTTATCTACCTGCACACTCTTATCTGATAACGGCTTGTCTTTCGCCATTATTTGGGTGTGTGTGTGTGTGCTGCAATATCTATAATTTAATTCTTTTCAAATCCATGAACAATATTTTACTCCAGCACATATATTCAAAAAACACTTTAAGCTGCTGAGATTATAAAATTATTTCTAATACATTAAATTTATTTCATTTTTAAGTTCAGGTAAGTTTATATTGAAGTATTTCATATAATTTTATCTCTTAGCTTTTCAAAAAATAAAATGTCATATAAATTTAAAAAATATTTTTCTTTTACTAACGTAATAATTTGGCATTTATTCAAACGTTGTGTAGGACTGATGAAAGGATCCCAATATGCAATTACTTGAGTGGAAATTTAATTTCCAAAGTTTATTTATAAAGCCTGTGCAATGTATATTTTCTGCGCGCGCAAAATAGATTTTTACACGGGGTGCGGTTAATGGTGATAGTTTGGAGAAATTTTTTTTAACATATTATAATATAAAATACCTTTTTTAGAGGATTTCTCACGAAGGGAAGGGAGAACAAATGCGAATCCGCTCCCAACCCCTCCCTGCTTTGATCCCCATTCCAGTTTTTATATCGAAAAGTTTCCATTTGGAAAAACAACTTGGAATACGAGCTAGCTATTTACAATGCAAGAATAAAATAAGAAAAAAATGGAAATTCTCAAAATCATAGCTAAAAACACCATTTTTTTCTATAATATGAAGTCATTCAGGCTTAAGAGTGTTTGAAACAATGAATTGCATTTTTTAGACCATTATCGTAATTATTCTACATATTTTGTAAAGATTCTGTGCAGTGTTTTCACCGAGAAGGCATAATTATGCCGCTTGTATTAAACTATCAGGAAAATAGACTTGATGCGGGATCGAACCCAAGACCTTGAGTAATGGAAACCCAGTATCTAACCAACCTTATACTCACGCCCCTCTTATTAAATAAGTTGTTATGAAATTTTTTACAGAAAATATATTTGTTTGAAGTTTGTGTTTCTGAGTTCAATAAATCTAATCCTTCTCAACAAACTTGATAAATACAATTGGAACGCTTTTGAACAAAATAACCGTGATTAAAAAAACATTGATTTTCATCTTTTTCATGTAAAAATTTTTGTACGGAAAGAAAGAAAATGACCAAATTTTCAATAAAATATATGTTTTTTGGGAACTAATAATTTATTTTTAACTTAGAGATTTTTTCTATTAAAAAAGGCCCTTCGTTGTTTTTCATAATAAGTACACTTATTGGAAAAAGGCATTAGAGAACATAAAAGGATTTAGTAAATCCGAAAAGTCAGTAAATGATGTTTCGTCATTTTAAAATTGGATGGAGTATAAACATAGATCTAATGATATTATGAGAAGTGAAAAAAATAAGATTGAAAAACCGTGGATAAAAATAAATTTTAATTTTTTGTCTTCTTTCAACAAATAGACGGGAATAATGGATTAGCAAAAATTAGAAAAAATATCTTTCTTCCAAAATAGAACGTCCTGAACTTTGTTAGTTGTTTTTTTGGCAACTAATAATTTGTTTTTAACTTTGCGTTTTTTTGTTTAATTTTTAATTTTTTTTTCTTTGGTTGTTTTTCATAAATTTATTTATTATTAGTGTGTGCTATTAAAGCAAATTTTTTAAATTTTTTTATTCGTAATTTTTATTATGTTTTTCTGTAATGAAATAATTCAAATTGGCCTTATTAAATTTAGCTTGCATCCTAAAATACTTTTACTTTTCAATTTGTTATAATAAATCTATTTTATTTTGCTTAATGTTAAAATAAGATTTTTCGCGTGTTAATCTTAGCTATTCATCAATGTAGAAATTCAAAAACTGAAGTCAAGAGATAACCGAAAGTATTCCTTATAACTCACAGTCACAATAAGCATCTTTCACATACAATCGAACTATATCTCACATAATACTTAATGAAAAAATTGGTGACCTGGAAGAAAAGATGCCTCATAAAACCATTAAACACCCCACTGTTTTAAACTCTACTCCTGATTTTCGTCCAAAGACACATTATCGTCGAATTAGACTTGGAACGCAGAGAATTCAATCATATAATACATGGTATTGATGAATTTAATAATAGAGGTAAAGGAATTGATGATTCTCTGTACATCCAATAACTATTTGAAACACATCTATCTCTGTATAATATTAAGATTAAAAGTCTGACCAGGCTCGGGAAAGTTAAAGACGAGAAAGAGAGAAAGTCTGTAAATTTAGAACTGAGACTAAAGCGCTGAACAATGAAAACAAAGATAATTCAATTACATATTTATTACGCAGAAACTCTGAGTTTCGCATCATCAAGAAAATAAAGTACGATCATCAGCTTTTACCATCTAAGGATCCATTTTCAAATCCATCTTTCCAAAACTTCCATCTTTTGATTTTGAAGAAAGATCTTCAAGCCAGAAGAACTGACTTCTCTTCCCAATAATGACAGAGCTTCGCTTTCTAATCAACTTTTCTCAAAAATTCCAGCTCTATTAATAAGTTGTAAGACTAACTCTGAATTAATTTTTAATACTGAGGTCTTGCCCAAAATCTTGGATCTTCAACAGATTCCTCTGCTTACAATCTGTACGATTTTGACTTTTTAAATAATTTTCACACAATAAACACTAATCGTCCTAAAACAAGAGGGATTATTGCTTTTTCAAGCCTTTTTTAAAAGTAAAAAAGTATTTCCTTTTGTACCTTTCTATATAGAATACTTAAGTCTTGAAATTGAAAAGAATGGGGAAATTTTTATCTTCTGCTGGGTCTATAGAAGTCCTTCTGTTAATTTATCCTGCTTTACTCAAGGAATAATTCCACTTTTTACTTGTTTTTAGACCTATTCCTCAATTCTACTTTAATCTTTGTTAGCGATTTTAATTATCCTTCTATCAATTGGGCTTCTCCTGATGAAACTCTTCAAAGCAACTCTTTTGTACGAACCTTTCTAGAGTACTTAAATGCAATTAACCTGTTTCAGTTAATCCACAACGCTATACAAGACTTGATTACATTGGAAAGAAAGTCTTCTAGACCGGATATAACAAAAATCACTATTCTCTCACCCTTAGCAGGTAGCGATCATTATTCTTTGAAATTTGATCCTCATATTGCAGCAAATCTCCAGCTTCTACCACTTGCAAACTCAATGTGCGTTTTGGAAATAATGACAAAATGAGAGAAATCTAAATGTTAGAAGAATTTTATGATATTTTAATGAATACTATTAACAGAGTCGTTGTTCAATACGTATCCTTGATGAAGTTCAAGAAAAATCGCAGTACCTATATTACTTGTTCAACCATTAGCCTTTACAAGAAAAAGAGAAAATTTTTGAAAAATTCATGAAGTTTAATTAGGATCTTCAATATTGCTGCAATTCAAAAAATGTCAAACAAGCTAAGACATGAAACAAGAAAGGCAAAGATTTTCGAAGTAAATATTTCGAACAATATACAAGACAATCCAAGAAAGTTTTGGGGTTATATAAATACTTTGAGAAACAGAAGTTCAAACTTAAATAATAACTATAGTTGACAAAGACGGACACTGTCTGAAAAGCGATATCGAAATTGCTGAAACACTCAATCATTACTTTTCATCTGTTTTCACTGACCCTCAACTATGCTCACCAAAAATCGCACCCAAGTTTGTTTGTCATTCACAAATGAACGAGGCAATGATCAGTGAAAAATCCGTTCATGAAAAACTGAACTCACTTTCAGGCGACAAATCTCCAGGAATGGACAGTTTACCTCCATTATATTTTGAAAAAACTTTTTAACCTTTCTTTGAAAGAAGGAAAATTACCCAATAGTTGAAAAACGACTTTAGTTGTGCCTATACACAAAGGCTTAGATCCCAAAATTCCTTCAAACTACAAACCAATCTGCTTAACTCCTGTTCTTTCAAAAATTTTGGAATCCATAATTGCTGATAATATTCTTTCTTCTCTCAAAAGATCAAATATATTAGATAGCAATCAACATGGCTTTATTTAAAAAAAATCCACGATAACACAATTACTAGAATTTCATAATGGTGTTGCAAACTTTCTAGAAAAAAAACGACACAGTTGATGTCTTGTACTTCGACTTTAGTAAAGCTTTTGACAAAGCTTCACATAATTATTTAATCAAGAAATTGGAAGCTTACGGTTTACACTCCCTAATTGTTAAATGGATTAAAGGTTTCCTATCTGACACATACCAAATCGCTTCAGTTCATGGACATCTTTCCAATCCAAGCAAAGTTACTAGTGGTGTTATCCAGGGTAGCACGCCTGGACCTCTTCTATTTAATCTCTACACAACGAAATAAATTCTTCTTTCAAGTTATTTGCTGACGATCTTAAAATATATTGTGATTTGACTTCTGAATCGAGAAGGCAACTTCAAAGTGATTTGTTCAATCTTAACCAATGGTGTAATACCTGGGCACTTGGACCTCAACTTTTCTAAATGTTACCATCTCCAAGTTGGTGTTAAAAACGACTTTATTTATTACATTAGAGGCTATAATATAAAGCATGTGACTTGGGTATTATTACGGTGGAAAAATTGTTAAACCTCATCATACAAGAGTTATTCAGAAAGCTTACTCATTTTTCCACCTTATCTTCTGGCACTCATCACAAAAAATTAAAGGGCTTGAAAAACAAAAATATAATGAAAGATCACAGCTTTTATCGCTTCCACTTTTGTCTTACAGATTCAAAAGAAACGAAATGATGCCAATTTATAATATTATCAATGAAAACATTCAAATTGATCATGAAGTTTTATCATCTTTTTTCCAACGACATCAAAGAACACACCAGTTCAAATTTATAAAAGGTAAGGACAAAAATCGCTTTTGTAGAGCTTTCTTTTCTAATAGAATTATCAAAGATGGGAACAGCGTGACAGAGAATATGTGGTGAATTCAGCTTCGTTAAATATTAACTTTACCTTTAACCAACGCCTTGATCTTCTGTGGAAAGATATAATGATTCTCTCTCCTTACCAAACACATTGACACGAAGGCTCTTTTAAGTTTAACCTTTTTTTGATGCGATATATACAGGCCCCGCCTTTCTTTTTATCGCTTAATAAAATATGTTATGTTTATAACTACTTTTCAGAGTATTATAAGGCAAATTATAATAAATCAAAATTACCAGAATTTCTGCGTGAGTAGGATTTGTTAGATCCTGGATTCTATAACTCAACGTCTTGGGTTCGATCCCGCATCAAGCCTGCTTTCCTCATAGTTCGATACAAGCGGCGCAATTGTGCCTTCTCGATGAAAACACCCCATGGTACCTTTACCTTTTACCAGAATTTCGCTATATTCGCATGCTCTTGAGTCGAAGATAGAACTTTGAAAGTCAACGAGTATAATTTTTCCTTACAAAGTTTTTATCAAATTAACCTTACAAAAGTATTGACGCAGTTATACTTTTATGACGTTCAATTGTGGTTGGAGTAGGGCTGCCAGATTTTGAGATTATTAAACTGGGACAAAAATGGTGTTGAAAAAATTCAATATGAAAATTTTGTATGTCTTATAAAGAAAATAATTAATATGAAAATTACTTTCAAGTTAAAAGATGTGTATTTATACTAAAAAGAGATAAACAATCACATTTGAATCTAAATATTTCTAAACTTCTTTACATAATTTTGAATGAAAAACCGCGGTTCTTATAAACCTCTAAAATTCAATTGTTAAGCGACATCAAAACTGAGAGAATCCTCGAAAACCATGACATCCGGCTACCCTAAATTAGAGTTGAAATAAAAAAATTTGAAGATATGGAAAATAAGCTGGAGCCGGTTATAAATTCTACTAGTTTAACAAGTTATGAGAAGCTTAGTTTAAACCTCTAAAATATGATATTGTTCTAGCGTAAAAAGATACATTGCTCTTTTATGCAGCAATTTAATTCATTAACCATCATGTTAATTAGTTAAGGAGTAAGTAATTATTTAATTAATTTAGTTTTAGTTTGTTTGTAAAATCAATCAGTTGTTTAGATTGAAAGTTGGTTATATTATTAACATAGATACCTTTGAATTTATATAATTTGCTAATAAAGATATGAATTCAAAAATTTTCTTATTATGCAAAAAAAAATTAATGAAAATAACTTCATTTTAATATAAGGTATCAAATCTTGAAATTATTTCATTGAGAATAAAAAAACACTCATTTCTTAAATTTTCTGTAATATAAACAAAACAGCAAAACTTAAACCAAAAAATATGTAAATTTTCTTGAATAAATGAATATTTTTGATAAACTTTGCCATAAACTATCTTGTTTTGTAGAATTTTATCATGTTTTAATAAATAGTATAAATATTCATAATTTTAAGAATATATTTTTTGTTAATGTACTTAACTTAAAAAAAATAAATAATTTTTGAATATAATATTTATTTTTTTCAGACTCTAAAAATAATTTTACTTCTTCTAAAAAAAGTTGAAAAATTATGGCAAAAGTTGGTTGGACTAAACTTGTGGTCAGTTTGTTGGGTTTGAATGCTGTTTTTATAGTAAGCTTGTTTTCAAATTAAAAATTATATTTATATCTCATTTTGATGTCATTGTTTTTTCTATCAAGAAAAAAGAGTACCCGAAATTAAACTCATTCCACGAATTGACTTAAATATTTACACAGATTACGTAAAATGTTCCGCTAATATTTTTTAATTTTATTTAGATTCTCGCTATCATCATGATAGTTCTGGGCATAATGGAAGCCATTTACGTTAGTAACGAAGAGTACTTCACATTCACTATCATATTTGACGAAAAAATCAACAAAATCGTGTACTGTTCTTTCATTGTATTTGGTGTGTATGTGGTGGTGGCTTCATTGATTGGTTCGATTGGAGCCATCAAAAAGCAAAGAATGATGCTATACATCGTAAAACTTTAGCGTGCATTTATCATTTCTTTTAGAAAATATGGCAAAACTGCAGTTAAATCAAATTTTTGTACTCTTTTAATTCAATTAACCAAATTCCAAAATACTGCTCCCATAACAAACTTAAAAAAAGATATATTTTAAATGTATGATGAAATTTTGTAGTATTTAATTATATTTGTAACATTGACGTAAAACTTTGAAAAATTTTTAAATAACATTACAGCATTCTTTATTATAACCCATTTTAATTTTAAATTATCCTTTCTGACTTTTACAAAAAGGGCAGGTGGAGATTATTTTAAATGAATAAATAATATTTATCTGGCAAATAAAATTTTGATTAATTGTTTCATGTTGAATAAAAAATTTTTTTGATAAAATATTTTCATCATAATTAGATCAATAAATATTGTCTGATAAAGTGTGAAATTGAATGTTTAAATTTATTAGCATCTGAAACTATAAAATCATATTAAATTAAAAAATAAAATTATCAAAATTTAAATGCTGATATTTTTTCCTATACAATAAAAAAATGTAAAATTTTAATCCAATCTAATAAAAACTAAAAGTCAATCTAAAACTTAAAAAAGAAAATTTAAAAATTTAGATCATAAAAAAATAATTTAAAATCTCAATTTAAAATGGACAATTTAGAGATTAAAATGGCCTTGATTATAACTTATGTCAGAGAATGCTATTTCAATTGTTTTGCTAGAGTCTTTTTTAATTCAGATTTACAGATACAGGATATCTAATAGCGAAGGAATTTCAATTGAAAATTAGGCATTGTGAGCCCAAAATTTTATGTAAATTTGTCTACAAAATGTTTTAAACTTCAATTTTACTACAGATATAACTAATTAATACAATCAGTAACTATAATTGGTTTTTGTTTTATTTAACTGAAATTTATTTTGGGGGTCATTGATCTTATATTTCCATTTGTTAATATAGATTGTTCCGAAAAAATAAAAAAGGTATTTTTTGTTAAATACAAGTGTATATAACCAAAGACAAAAGGCTTACGAAAAAATATAGAAGAAGAAGACGTTTATTGAAAATCAAAAGGTTCATAAAATTTACAATTACACACAACCACACATAAGGCTAAAAAATCGCTAAGAAATTCGTGCAGTTTTTTAATCAAAGTGTTCGTAAATGTATTATAAACATATGAATAATATATATAGGAAGATAAAAGACATTGTGCATATTCAATAATAATCACTTCAAAAAGGAATATTCTCATATTACGAACATTCTTTTTTAGTTTTAACCTCATGTTGGTTAGAGACCCCTTGAAAAGTCTCATTTGTTTTTTCATTTTAATTTCAACATATGTTGCATTGTGGATAAGATGAGCAAGTATTATATATATTCTATGCTAAACATTCTATTCCTTGACTTTTTTTCAATTTATCAATTTATTAGTCAAAAGTTCGTGAATTCGACCTTATTGTTACTTATGATAGTGACTTTAAAATAAAATTGAGTAATTTTCATACAATTCAAAAATTAACTTACAATACACGTTTAAAATATTTCTTTTAAATTACGGCTTAAGTAAAAATTTTTACATATTTTTTGTAATTTGAAATCTTACAATCTTTTTCGGGTGTATATATGAATTTAAAAGGCAAAATAGATTTTATACAAATATAGTATTTATAAAGAATGAAACATTGAAAACAAATATAGTGTGTAATATTTTTTAAAATATTGTAAACAGAAATTTTAAAACAAATTTTTAGTATGTCATCATGATGATTTTGTTTGCCATTTTGGAGTTATTTTCCCTGGCGGCTGTTGGAAAAAAGTTTAGTCAGGTGAGTAACTTTTCAAATATTTCCTTATTTTCTTACTTAAATTGTCAGCTTAAAGTGACTTTTATGTTCTATTTTCTCAATGACGTTTTAACTTCAGTAAATAAAAATTTCAAAAACTTGAGCCTGGAAAAATGTTAATTTTGTTTTTTTTTATATTTTAGTCTTAATATATTCTTCCTTTTTTTGAATTTGATTTTAATAAATAATTTTAAAAGTACATATAGATCCAAAATATTTTTATAAGTATGGTTATAAAAAATTTTTGCAGGAAAATTAATTAAACGTGTAAGGTAAGTCTTGGCTCTGCAAGAAATTATATTATTTGTATGCAAATACACATAAACATCAAAATTGATAGTTATAGTTGGACAAACTTCCTTATATCATTATCTGTAAAATCCACAAATTTCCTGATACACAGTTTGATTACAAAAAGAAGTTGAATTGATCTATTCATAGTTTGATTTTATATATTTTTAATAATATATATTTCCATAGATTTTGTTTAAGACAAATAAATTATGTTTTGCTATTTATTAAAAAATTTTTCACTTGCAAAGTTAATAAATTTGAAATTAAAATATCTAATTAAAAGAAATTCTTCAAACTTTAAGGCAACCAAGCGAATTGAAGAATAAGAAACTTATTATGAAATTTAAAGTCAACGCTTAATATGATCAGATTTTTTTAAAATGCACTTCGCATAAAACCTAACCTGATCAAGAGAAACAGATGTTATTTTTGAATTCCGCTGTACAAAATCACTTTAAATCATTTGATAAAAATTAAACAATTTAGCAAAATAATTTTTTGTAGTCAAGTGAATTAATGCGGAAACACTAATTTAAATTCATAAGAGCAAAAGTTGTTAGTACTTTTGTCTTCATTGAAGATCTGAAAAAGTTCTTCAATCTTTCCAAAAATGAAAAATTTATTTCAAATGTTCCAGGAAAAAAGTTACGATTATTTTGATGAATGTGTAATTATTCTAGATTCAGGAATTTCAAGTAAGAAAAAGTGATATAGACTGAAATAGGAACTCTGAAATCTTGTATTGTATGGGGTATCTGATCTTAGTGTAAAATTGTTCACTGTATATTTTCTCTTATTTTATAGATTATTAGTTTTATTTTAATTTCTTTTTGTTATAAAAAATTTTTTTGTGAAGGGTGCAAATGCCGTCATTGCTATAGCTTCATACGCCCTTTCCCCCACTCTGGTTGCGCCCTTGAACACAAATATAAGTATAGTGTATATTTTAAGGGGTTTTATCGTATGTAAAATTAAAAGAATGAACCAAATAACAATAAAAACGAACTAGTATCGCTTTGAAATATTCGAAGATTTCAGCTATTTTGTATCAGATAGGAAATTTGTTGAAGGAATTATTGATCATTGATTGCATATAAGGAGAAATGCAAAAATTTGAAAACTTTCTTTCCAAACAAATAATAATGATCGATGTTTAGATTTGTATTCTTTGAATTTTAGAATACCGTGAATACCTCTTCCTGGAAATTGGATGTCAGCCTGGCAACGTTGTATGGAAAAGAAATCAGTTTTACCAAGAAAATGGATTATATTCAAATCAACGTAACATTTCTTCATCACCACATCCCACTTTTAAACTTAGATTCGCACTTCACAAAACAACGTCTTCTCATACGAGGGTTACCTTGATCAGATTTTTTCAAACGGACATCCATAAACATTCGTATTTGATCTCAGAGAAGCAGCCAACTAAAACAAAAAGGAATAATATATAATGCTAGGTGTTTAGATAAAGGGGAAGAAGCCATGGTTCTCAACAAACATGAAATTCCCTATATAATAGCGATGATCATATATCCAATTCAATATTTACAATTCATGGCTATCGCATATGGCTATGCAATTTGATATATCATCATCACTGTATGATAGTGTAGGGCGTAAGTTCCGTCACTAATGTATCTCTTGTACACAGTGCCGGTTTAACATAGTAGCAGATGTAGCAGCTGCTACAGGCCCCGCGCTTAGTGGAAAAATGCGTCGAAAAAACCTTTAATGTTATTTTGTAAAGTTATCTTCAATTCTTCAATTTTTTATTTCCTCCCTAAAATAGATGAATTTTGTGGTTTTTATCTTTTTTGTAGGATCTAGATCAAAATTATTAAAAAATTTTTACTTTCTGACTATTATTTGTAAATTTAATCAATCTGCTACAGGCCCCGCATTTGGTAGACCCCGTACTGCTTGTACACATTAAGTTTATTGTCACACTCTGTATACATCTCTAATGTATACAATATTCAAGAATATATACGTTACCGTAAATACTGAAAAACCAGAAAAAGTAGTATTATTAAAAAAGTTTTTTGCTTAAGTTTACTTAGTGTGGTAATTTTCAATTTAGTTAAGAAGTTAATTAGTAACTTTCATTATAAATTAATAAGACATACTCGTTAATACTAGTATTTTGCTGATAACAATTGGAACTTACAGTTTTCCAATTTTCACTCTAAAGTAGAATCCATCGAGCAACCCAAAATTCCACTTTCTCCCAAAGGCGACATTTCATCCTTCGCCTCTAAAAGGCTTTCTCCCATTTATACTTAATCCGGGAAGAAAACATATTGGTGAGTTTTGGTAAAACAGGAAACTTGAAAATATATGTTTATAAAACCCAATTTACCGTATTGTATTTTTAGTCACTATAACAATGTGGTTATAATTTAAGTTCTTGAAAGAGCATTGCTATTACATTCTCTTAGACTATTCTTCCTTCCTTTCGATCACTTTGTTTTCATAGTGTAATTTATTGCTATAAACATGCTTTATGCAAATGTTCTTTACTGCTTTAACATATTTATCAACAGTTTTGTATGAAATGTGGGAAGTGTAAACAACAAATGATAAATGTAATCATTGAAAAGCATTCACCATTTTTGCGAAAACTTTGTAGAAGTGCTAAAAACTATTTTCATCTGGTGAAACTCTCACATCTTCGAAGAATACGTTTTCAATTACTTGAATCGTCATTAAAAAAATATTCATTTAAATTTTTTTAATTTATTTTCAAGTATAAAAATTTGTGCTCGGACATTTGACCGATGGATATTTGGACGAAAGGACATTTGGCAGAAGCGACATTTAGCCGAATTGACATATCAAGAAAAATGTACCCACAATTTCACAATGTTTGTAGACGTTGCTTTTTCACCTAGTAAGCTTGCAAGCTCGTGCTCTAAAATGCCAAAAAAAAATTAATTTTGTGTGAAATCCTTTCCTCCAAATTTCTATTGGGCCAGATCTCCGTTTGGTAACATTTTTGTTTGCCCAAATATCCGTCGGCTAAATGTTCTTCGTCTAAATGTCCATTCTGCAAAATGTCGTTTGACAAAATGTCTGAGTACCGAAAAATTGACCCAGAAAATGATCGCAGCAAAACTAATGTATTAGACTTAAAAAGACTGACAATTATTTAAACTATAGTATGGAGAATGTTCAAATGTCTCATACAATCATGTTAAAAAGCAGTTGTAAAAACAAAAATTGTCAATGCCAATCAAATTCAATGAAAGAAATGGAAACTTAGAAATTGAAGATTTAAAAACATGCTATTTTGATCTAGTGGAAAGAAAGGAAAGATACTTTACCACTTTTATATAGTTGGTGGAAAAATATTAAACAAGAGATGCTAATAAATATTAAAAATGAATTGATAATGTGGAAATTTTTATTCTGAAACTTCAAAAGAACAACACTTATTGCATACACTTTGTTTCATCAGATAAATAGGCTTAAAAGCATATTTAACATAAAAATTCTTTAAATAGAGTTTTTTGGTATATGTTTTATGAGCATCCATAAAATTAATTTTATTATAACATTATATTATATTATATAAACTATGTAGTACACGTTTGTTTTGATTTACCTTAAACTAAACGCGGTTTTGAAAACTGTCGTTATTTGTTTGCAATAGAGCAAATGTGCCGTTATTGTCACAATAAAAAATAAAGTTAGGCTATTTATTGTTTATAAAAAAAATTAAGTTTTTTAAAAAGGGTGTATAGCTATCGTTTTTCGTTGAATGGGAAGAATTCGATGATGTTAAATTACGTGATATGAAAGATCAACAATATCTTTTTTCAGAAATGGAGGCAAATTCAAATAAAATAAGCACATTTTTAGCCGTTAAACCAATTAACTAAATTCGAATTCTAAGTTAAATTAAAAGGATTTTCTAAACATTTCGTAAGATTTTCGCGGAATCATAAAACGTAAAAAATTTCGAAGTCGATATTTGAAAAAAGGCGATTCTTGATTCCGATTAATTGTCGATCGCAAATTTTAACTATAAAAAATTTAATATATTACTAGTTCTTTATTTTAAGTTTTAAAGCAATAATAAAATAATAGTATAATAATTCTTAACCAAATAATAATCACTTGCTTTGATTAACCATATCAGCACTTATAACAATTATTGAATGCGTACAGAGTAATTACGAGCAGTGCTTACATAGGACCAGGACAGTCAAGGCCATGGCTGATCTAGTATTTAATGTTTTTACTGTATGAGCTTTCTAGCAAAGAGTAGGAAGAAATGATGAATAAATATTAGAATTGAATTTTACCTAGTATAAATGTTGTGGAGCTCAAGGATTTGAAGATTACGAAACGATGGATTGGATTGGAAAGGGGAGCAGCATTGTGCCATTTTCCTGCTGTTTGGGAAATGATTCCGCGGCACAGAAGGCGTGCACAGATAGCCAGTTACGCTATTTTTATCAATTTGTAAGTTTCATTCGCATATAAACCACACACATATCGTTATCTCATGGCTTCTTAACTTTCTTTCGCAAAGCTCCAAAATTTTCTTCAAATTAATATTACAAGTCTTTTATTATAATTTCTGTCATTTTAGTTTTTAAATTTACGTATTTTGAATGTCACTCAAAAATACAACCAGTAATTCCCAATCCATATACAATATACATATGAATAATTTTTTGAAATCTTTAAAAAGTGAAGGTAATAATTTCTCGCAATTCTATAGGATTAAATAATTATGATTTATTATTTTTAAATGTAATTTTGCTAAAAATACAAAAAATGAAAGTATATAATCAATCATTGCCGATCTATTTAATAAACTTTGCACCCCCCCCCCCCACACACATTTGATTAGCTACCAACAAGCTAAGAAAAACTGCAATTAATTTAAGTTCATCCTTTTTTACTTTAAGTTTGTCTTCAGTCTTTTTTTTTTAAATTAAATTACTCCAAAAAACTTGACCTAGTTAAACTGGCCAAAAATGATGGTTTAACAATTTTTCAAGAGTCTAAGATGCTGAACATTAATTATTATTATTCAACTTCCAAATGCATAATTCAAATATTTAAAATCAATGATGAGTTGATTTTAACAAAACATGGAGATCACAAAAAAATAGATACTCACAGAGTTAATGCTAGTGTTTTTAGAAAAAGTATTAGAAAGTATTTCTGTTATTTTTCTTGAAGAAATTAAAATATTTTAAAAGAAAAATTCTCAATCAATATATCGATAACATCAATACACAATTAGCCTATTAATGTTGTAAAAATATGATTAAAAAACAAACAAAAAATAAATTTGGTTAATAGAGACGATAGTGTGAAAAAAGGATGGATCAAGCTCCGAAAAATCAAGAATCAGATTATATTTTGACGGTTTCTTGTTCAAAAGATTATTTAACATCAATTTCTTTTTCTCAGATGTGATAAGAGTGGAAAAAAAAGCTAGAGGTGAAAGGTTTTCGCTGAGATACCATAAATGCCTCTTAAACTTTTTCATGGCAGTTGTCGCTATTTTATAATCAATTTTCTGATAGTCTTCAAGTGTACAAAGAAGATTGGTCATTAATAGGAGCATTCACAGCATGTGGAGAGTTAAACCAAGCTTATACGTAAACTGAAACAATGAAAACGCATATTCTTCTAGGACAAATTTTTTCATATTGTGTTAAATCAAACAATTCTCGAAATAAAAATATTTTAAGACAGTATATACACTTTGCCATTCAGCGAGCTCTGTTGTAAGCTCCAGGTTGTTTTATTTTATAATTCCTCTCTCCTAGAAACGCAAGGCTGAAAAATAATCATCACAAGGTTGTTTTTTAAGTTCATATTTCAGAAATTCCATAACTTCTGATTTTTTTGTGAAACCCATAGATCAAGAGAATCTTGCTCAACTTGGGTTTCAAAAGATTTATAAGAATGAGCTGATATAGAAGACCATTTTAATTTAAATCTTGTCTGGCGTCTTTAAACTTGCTATATTCCAAAGATTTATCAATTCATTTTCTACCATAATGCAAGGTTCGTTAAGATTTTTCAAATAAAGAAAAAGTCTTTTTAAAAGACATCTTTAGGTCGGAAGTTGCTTACAACTATGAAAGTCGGTTTCACGAACTGCAAAGGCAAACTTATTTTTTCTTGTTATTGCCATTATTTTAGATAACTAAAATATCAATATAATTTATAGCATTATAAAAATAAATTATAATTTTTTTAAGATTACACTCAAAAGTGTATTTATGTGAATAATTTTAAAAAAAGGCCTACTTTTTTCTGTAATCACCATTTATATTGTAAAACTAAAATAACCTCCAGAGAAAACAACTTAAAAAACAAAAAAATAAAAAAAAACACATTTAATTTTAAATTAAAAATAGTTTTTTTTTTTGAAAATCAAAACAACAAATAAAAATTTAAAAAAAATTGAAAAATGTTTAATTTTTGAGGGCCGAATTAAAATTAAAATTTTTTATCTAAATTTTGTCTGGATTTATATTTCATGTGGGAGAACCAAACAAGAATGTGCGCGATCAAAAATCTGTAACTTTATTTTTTCCCATTGTGGCTTGGGACACCCTACTATGGATCCACCAGTGGCTCAAAGTGATAGTCCTTAAATTAATGTTATGTTTTTTTGAATTACATATATTTTTTATTTGTTTACTTTAAAATAATTAATTTTATTTTTTCTTTTTATTTTTGCTCTGAGCACTTTCTAGCTGAACAAAAAACGTTTCTTCTTTATAACTGTGCAAGTTTTAAAAGTAAGTATAGCCTCTAGTGGTGTTATTTTAATTGATATCATTTCTTTAATAGTTAAATTATATTTAAATTTTAAATTTTGTTTTTTGTTCATTAAATTAAATGTAAAAAACTGTATTTTATTTAAGAAACACACATTTTTTAGAAGCTTTATTACGAAATTTTTTATTTTTATTGAATTTTTTACAATTAGTTCTTTATATTTATAAATTTGCAGAAACTTTTCAAAATGCAATAAAAAATTGACATATATAATAATTTTTATATTAGATTAATAACATATCAAATAAATTATAAAAGAGTAAAAAACAAAAACTCCAAAGAAAAACATTACAATTTAAAGTAAGTTTTTTAAAAAATATATTTTATGTTATTAGAGCTTGTATCGAGTTTTTTGGAGTAATTTAATTTAAAAAAAGGCAAACTTAAATTGTAAAAAGGACGACCTTAAGTTCAAAAAGGAGGAATTAAATTAAAAAAGGACGAAATCAAATCCTAAAAAGGCGAACTTAAATCGAAAATAGACTAATTAAAATCGTAAAAAGACGAACTTATAGTAAAAATGCTATATATTAGGCGCTTGGCTAATCTCAAAAGGCATTATAACGCACATTTTCACTTCGACAAGCCACGTATGTAAGAAAAACCATATCTATATAGATTCATCACTTTAGTCAAATTCGCCTACAATGAAATAGAAATTCGTTTTGATCACTCCCCCCCCCCTCCTTTTTTTCTGTATACTTAATTAACTATCAAAGTTATCGATTCCCCTTTCAAATTTGCTTATATACACCATACTGGTTTCATAAATTTCGGTATTTTACTGGGCATTGCTAAACCTTCTCCCCCCCCCCTCTGAAATTAGTATAAAAAAGCTCAACGCAATGTATTGTTAAATATGTCAAATTGAGAAAATTTGGGTGTAAAGTTGTTTTGAAAAACTTTTTTAATGATTTAAATATAATGAAAAAAGGATGCCTACTAACAGAACTAACAACAAAGAACAACAGAACTAACAGCAAGAACTACTAACAGAGAGAATCTACAGAACTTTACTTTTTGTCATTGGGGTTACCTTAGCAAGTCAGTATTTAGGCGGTAGAAGGTGTTGCTTTGGCTGAAAAACCTTGTCGAACATGTGAAATTGATCATGTAAATGTCCAAATTACTCCTTTGCAAAAGTTTCCATTACGAAATAATCTAAAACATAAACGTGGATGTATTTATGGAGAAAATGAATAATAAGTAAAAAAATATTGATCAAAAAGTATGGTATAACTGGTACGAGTTCACTAATAAATGTGCTTTTTACATGATCCAGTGCTTATATACATTTTGAAGGTGTGGTAAAAAATGAAATTCAAAATTGCCATATTATTTCATATATGAAAGAAATTATTTTACTTTAGAAAAACTGAATAAAGTTATTTTGCGTAATTTGCATGCAGTGTTCATCATAGAAATGATAAGCCTCAAAAAATTTGAAAAAGGTAACTTATTTACCCAAATACTTTTCCACAAACTGCAGTTGTGGCAAAAAATCTAATGTTGTATTTGCCTTTTCTCGTTGCTAGTTTTGTTCCACGTAATAATCCTAACTGGCGTTGTTTTTTGTTATTGTTAAACCTGGTTATTTCTCCTGTTTCATCAACTGACACTATATGAAACATTTACCCGTGCAAATTATTAATTTCGGTCTCGGCCGAAGGTGTCTTATGTTAGAGGCAAAACATAACATATTCAAAAGTAAAAACGAGAAGAATTTCAAGCTAATTAAAAAATCAATTGCTGATTTTCATCAAATATGGATGTGTTTCAATCAATCATTTTTCTTTAATCAACCATCTAGGACATATTTATCTGGACAGAATTTTGCTTCTGAATATGTAAGTATTGACAAAGAGGATGTAGATGCTGAATTGAAAAAACACAACTTAAAGTTTGAAAATGAATTCCCTAATACTATCTTCCAAACTCAGTTTGTTATAAAAGATGGAATTCAGTACTACTGCTCTGAGATCTTGCTAGTTTTAGAAGGTTTCGGTAACCCTAGGTTTTTGGAAAATGAAAGAATTTTGTTTTAATGTAACTCTTCTAACATTAACTATTTTAAGGAATGTAGATAAAATGGCGCTGAGTCTTCATAAATAAAAGTTGTAAAGTAAATAAATTGAAAACGTTGAATAAATTTTTTATTTAACAAAATACTAGCAATAATATTTCGGTCACTATGACCTTCTTCAGATATATATGGCGTAAAAAGATTTTACGTCATATATATCTGAAGAAAGTCATAGTGACCGAAATATTATTGCTAGTATTTTGTTAAATAAAAGATTTATTCAACGTTTTCAATTTATTTTGAGGAACATTTTAATTCTTTTGTTGGAAAAGGTATTGCTAAATTTTTCTTTTTTTTGGTAGGTCATACTATAAATGGGTTCAATTTTCTACCTTAAATACAAAGTTTCAGAAACTTTAATGTCAGTTTATTTTTCTAAGCATATTTTAGGTAACAATAATTTCCTCTCAAAAAAATAATAATGCGAAAAAGTAAATAAGTTGAAAATAAAGGTATGATGCTGTAAATATGTTTGTATATTTTTTTGCATGTTTCCATCAATCACTCCTTCTTATTCTTCTTGATAGGGTTGCGTCGATGAAGTTGACGAAGTAACAAAAAGAGACATTCGTACTTTCATAAGTGTCGTCTCCATTTGCTTTTTATTAAACGTAAGTTTTTTCCTTACTCCATTCCTTACACGTTTAGCTTTACCACCTGTGATTAAATCTTTTTTAAAAGCAAGTATCTCCCGCTTCCCCTTTCACCCCGCCCCCATAATTAATATGGGTTTTTTCTAATGTTATATATTTTACACTAAAACTGTGAAACCATAGAAGTTATAAAATCCCTTAAACATTCACGGAATTTATGAAATCATTGTTTCACTTCTTAATTAAATTCATTAAAATTATAAATCCATAAAACGCACTAGAGATTTTATGTAATTCCTAGGGATTTCATGAAATAACTAAAGTATCATTTTAGTAATTACATGAAATTCCTAGGAAATTCATGAAACACTAGTGAGTTTATGAAATTCTTAATTAAAAGAGGCATTTCATGAATTCTCTGAAATTTTTAGGTGTTTCATGAAATCTCTGGTTTCGCAACCTTATGTACACGCACACATTTGATGCTGCTTGTAAATTTTTTGACAAATCAAAATCGGTTTTATAATATCGAAATTTAACAGCCTTTCAGTGCTTGATTTTATGCATTTTATTTCTAACTCTATTACTTTTCAATTTATCTGCCTGTAACCTACAAAAATTCTATAAGATTTTTTTCACTAACACTGCAATAAAATAACAGTTTTAAAGATGGATATATATATATATATAAAGAAGTTTATATCATGCAATATCAAAGGTAGAGATACCTATGCATTTTCACATATTTATTTGGCTCAAAAATTTCAATATAACAAGAACTTAAATGAGTCGAGTTTTTCTGCAATATTATTAATCTAAGAGGTGTGAGTAAGTTGGGTCAGATACTTGTTAGAAGGCACATGTTCTAGGCTTCGATCCAGCTTCAAGCCTAGTTTGTTCATAGTGAGCAAGAATTTTGTTATGTACGCCCGCTTACCTAAAACACACTCATCCTCAAATAAATAGATTCATTGACTCAAACATACACCCAGTCATTCACACACACAGTACATTTACTCACCGACTCCCACGGGCGCAACCATAAATTTTTGAAGGGGGAGTCTCAAAATATTTTATAGTGTTGAAAAAACTTCTCTCAACGAATTTGAAGTGGACCTCCCCCCGCCCACTGCCGATCCTGGAGTTTATTTTGTCACTTGTCCTTAGAACTCGTTTGGCGACACAACTGGTTGTAGATATTGCATGTTTTCTCCTATAAAGAGAATGGTGTTTAGGAGGACCTAGTTATATTATAATTAACTTTTCATTATTTGAAATTTTTCATTATGGGAAAAAGGATATTTATTCACCAAATTTATATTTTTAAGTCATTTTTTCCTTTTTTTAATTTCCATCTCCTTATTATTATATACATTTTTAATTATAAATTTATTTGCATAGTATTTAAAAATCTTTTTTTATATTTTTAGATTATAGCACTAGCAATAGCTATCTACATGATAAAGAAAACTTACTCGACAAAATACATATGAATTATTATTGTTAACCCTCAACATCATCTCTTTTATCTTCAAGATCTAAAATGATTCTTCGCATTTGAACATCACAATTATGCTTTAATTTTTAATGAAAAAAATAATAAAAATTTTTAATATATTGAACTTATTATTTCGAATCTAAGAAGTTTGTCCTTAGATGAGCCCTTATTGATCTACTATATATATGACAAAACTTTTTTTCCTAATATTCACTCCTATATCCAGCAAGTAGTTTACCCATCTTCTATTATCTTTTTTCCAAAAAATTGCTATACTATCCTGCCAATTAGTAAGGTCTTTGAAATTCTTTACATACAAAATATATTCAAGTGTATTTCACTCTAAAATTACATCAGAGATACATTGATTCCTTCATTTTTTATATATTTTCATTAAATGCGACGTTAAATTAGATTTATCAAGAATCTAATCAAGAATACAAGCACTACAGATCTCAATAAACCAACAAACAACATATTTATAATCGCATAAATTTGAACAGTTTGACTTTTGACCCTTAAAATGAAAGTTCTGAATTTTTAAATCTTTTTCCACGTTATCCTAACGACAATTATTCTTTGTTAATTTCCAACACTCTACCAACGATCCTATGTTTCAAGCGAATCGAGAAACGACCACGGACCGGCTAGTATTATATATATCATAAAATAATAGCCTTATGAAGATTTGACAACTTATTCTAAAGATAATTCATGGTTAAGCAATGACTTAAAAAGTTTGAACCCTCACTTTTCAACCTATATGTAAATAGAAGTGACCATCGTATATTTTATCAGTTCGAAAATTAGAGGAATAATCATCACAAAGAAAAATGAATATATATAAAAGAAGTATTGGCGAAAGGTTCCAATAACTTGAAAAAGAAATCCGAAGTTTTAAATAAATCAATGGGAAAAAATAAAAGTGCTAACTACTTACTCAAAACCATCTTATAACTCTTTAAATAATTTTTCGGAAGAATTTCCAACGACGGCACGACACACCTCTCATAATTTTTAGTCACTATTTTCAAAATCTCAAAAGAATGAAATTGTGTCTCTTATTTAAATTAAAGATTGCTCCTTGTATTTGATTTGATATAATAACAATGCCGAGCAGGGCCGTATCAAAATTCAAAATCATTGTTTTTGAAAAGGTATAGAAATAGTCCATTTTTAATTATCTCTGTTTTTGTGGTATTAAAGAGAAGTAATAGATTGTTAAACATTATCTCATGAAATTTAACAAAAAAAATAATTAAAAACATCAAGTTTAATAACATTTGGACATCTACATATATTTGAGGTGAAAAAGAATATAACATTTGTTTTCATTTATTAAATTTTAATGAAAGCTGACAGCAAAAATACGCTTCCGAATGAGTCCATCAAAAACCCCGTCAGGAAATAAACACTTAGGTACAACTTATTACTCTTAAAAATATTTAAAAATATTTTCTTCATAAACAATCTGCTAACTTTTTAAATTTACATTGATTACTTAAATTAGGGTTTAAAAAACCAAAAAGAAATCACGCTTTACAGTCAACTCACACAAAAACTAACTCGCAACAACCAACTCGCCTCTTTGTGATACGAACGCAAACTAACAAACTAATTAACCGACTAAATAGTCAACTAATTATGTAGCTAACTAATTAACTAACCCACCAAAAAGCAACTAAATAATTAATAAATAATTAGGCCCAGTTGGTAAAAGTGACTCAGTGCAAGTTGGTTTTAGTGGGAGTTGGCCAGACCCCTTTGTAAGTCACATCAAGAATTCTCAGTAATATAAAATAAGATTTACATGCAGATTTTTAATTGAAAATTAGTAACTTTAAATTCAGATCATTATTAGTTGAACTATGAATCAATATCTTTTTGGTACTAATTTTGAAAAATTAATAGTTTAAACATTAGTATATAGCAGAGGGGTACCGTAGCCACTGAGCGGCAAATCCCCCCCCCCCCCAACTCCTAACCGTGGTAAAAACGCATAAGATGAGGCTTATGCCAAAAGACCTGTCAATGAAAAAGCAAAAAAGCTACATTAGAATAACTACATTAAATGCTCGGTGATGCTCATTTTAAGAGAGAAATAACACCACGAGTGATAAGAAGAAGAAGAAGAATTTATTAGCATAAAATAATCTCATAAAAAAAAATTTCACATTTGAGAATATGCTTGTATTTCAAGGGTCAGAAGACCGTAACAGAAAAAAAACATTAAAATATTTTTTTAATTGTTCATAAATGTTAAATCGACAATTAAACATAGTTTAAAAATGAAATTGATATAAAAAAAATTTAAATAAAAAAATCAAATTATATTAAATCATCACAAAATTGATTCAATCTTGTTTCAATAAATATTCATTCAGGCGTCTTTTCAATGTTGAAAGTGAAATATTCATAATTTGAAAATCTTGCAAATATTCATTCCAGATTTTAGTTATACGAAACTTCAAACTTGACTGCGTGAATTTCAAGCGATATGATGGTATCTGCAAATTATACATATATCTTGGGGAAAAACGTTCTGAATCGTGATTGAATGTGAAAAAATTGCTTATGGCCACAGGCAAATATCCATTAAAAAATTTCCAAGCCACAATACAAAGTTGTTTGATATAAATTTCTTTTATATTGAGCAAGTTGATACTTTTAAAAATTGAAAGAGTATGCGCTCGGAATCTCAGATTGGATACCAATCTTATGCATTTTTTGAAGAGTATGCAAACTTGAGAGGTCCACAAAACCCCAATTGACCAAACTATAGGAAAGATGAGGCAAAACTAGTGATCTATATATATCCAGTTTAATTTTCGATGGAAGTGATCTGAATCGATATAAAATACCAATTACAATACTAACTTTAGTGCAAATGTGTTTAATGTGTAGATTCCAATTCAATTTTTCACTCAAGATTAAACCTAAATAATTATCAGATACTGATAAATGCAAATTGAGATTTTTCAAGAAGGTAGGCTGAGCATTTTTCTTAGAAAAAAACATATAAACAGTTTTAGAGTTATTAATTCCAAGTTCATTCACTGTACACCAACCAAAAACTTTATTGACATTTTCTCTATAAACAGACTCAATTGTTTTATTCTGAGCCAGAGAAACATTTAGGAGAAATGAATAAGGTATAAGAATAGTCAAATCATCAGCAAAAGCTAAAAACTCTAACGAAGCGTTTGATTGAAATGTCATTAATATAAATTAAAAAAAGGAAGGGACCCAAAACAGAACCCTGAGGTACTCCTCTGGATACATGAATCAAATTTGAATAACTATCATTCGCAAACACTGCTTGTTTTCTGAATGACAAATATGATTTAAAAAATTTCAAATTTCTTTCATCAAATCCATACTTTTCCAGCTTGAATAAAAGTTTTTCATGTGATATTGAGTCGAACGCTTATGATAAATCTAGGAACAATGCTAAAATACCATCTCCAGAATCAAGATATTCATAAATTGATGTCAAGAAAAATGAATGTGCAAACGTAGTAGAAGAATTTTTCCTAAAACCGAACTGCTTTGAATTGAAGAGATTGTTTTGATCAAAATGATGAATTAATTGCTTGAGAATAATTTTTTCAAAAAGTTTTGAAATTATGCTAATCAAAGAGATTGGAAGATAATTGTTGATGTCGTGTCTCTCACCTTTTTTTTTGTAGACAGGTATGCACTTACTAATTTTGAGACATGATGGAAAGAGTGAATTTTGCATGCACGAATTAAAAGCTAAAAATAGTTGATATGCTATTTCATTTTCAATGAGTTTTAGGTGATAAGAAGAAATTCCATAAAAATCTTCACTTTTACTATTTTTCAAATTTTTAATGGCAATGAGCACTTCCTCCAGAGTGATTTCTTCAAGTCTAAACTTCGAACTTTGAAAAGGAATGTAATTTTTCATTTCAGAAAAAGATGATTGAGGTACACGGCTAATAAATGAATTATTTATGAAATCACATAGATTTTGTTCATTTAGGATTTGAGAATTATCTTTTAGAATTAAAGATGAATCTTCATTCTTTTTAATCAATTTATTAATATTCTTCCAGACTTCTTTGCTATTTTTGTTTTCAAACAATCGTGCATAGAATTTTTCTTTTAAACTTCTCGTCATCTGCTTTACTTGTTGACAAAAGTGAGCATGTTGATTTTTTAAATCATAATTTATTTTATATTCACGGGTTCTTTTAATTTTAAAAAATACTTTATTCCTTTTCTTTATTAGAGTCAATAATTCTTCATTTGCCCATTCAGCAAATATTTCTTTATACTTATTGAAATTTTTTGTTTTTTTGTACTTTTTTAGCTTGATTAACACAATAACTTAAACAATGATTAATTGTGTAAATCATATTTTCTGGATCAGACTCACTTGGAAAATACCAATAAATTGAACGTAATAGATTCTGAAAAAAACTCTTATCAAATATGACTCTGGGAGATTTCTCATTTTTATGCAATTGATTTCGAAAGCTATGTTCAATGGTTGTAAAAATTGGAATATGGTCTGAAAAGGATGTTTGTATATTGTATCCCTTAAATTTTTTCTCACTTGATACAAATATATTATCTATCAATGTAAATGCTTGGTATCTCGTTGGTTTGGTGATTGAAGGTACGAAATGGTGTTGCATAAGCAAATTCAAAAAAAAGGAAGAATATTTCTTATTATTATATTCGAGGAGGTTAATATTAAAATCATCAAGAATAATTGATCTGTTATTATTGTGTTTGTTTTTCATCAAAAAAGTTTGAAAATTTTCAAAAAACTCATCCATATGATGGCTACCAAAAAGAGGCAATCGGTAAATATTGTGAAAAGATAAAATATTTGAAAAACCAGAAGTTATGCTAATGGAAAAAACTTCATAAAGATTTGACGAAAATTCACTATCCAAAATGTCAACTTTATACTGTTCTTTAACGAAAAAGCATAAGCCTCCATGTTGTGAAATTCTCTTCGGTTGAGAAAAAAACATGTAACCAGGTATATTATATGTAATATCATCCAACATCCAAGTTTCTTGCCAGGCTGACATCAATGTAAACATTGTTTCTTTTTAATTGTTTTAACATTAATTTAATATGATTGAATTTTGCTCGAATAGATTGAACATTCATTGATAATATGTTAAAATTGAAAAAATCAGAAGATTTATCTTCATTTAATTTTAAAATATCAGATTTATGTAAATGAACATCATAACTTTTATCATAATTATCAAAAAGCAAATCTGTTAAATCGAATGATTCGTCAACCATTAGAAAGTAATATATCCAATTCATTCATTTTTTTTATCAACAAATTATCGTATATTTTTTTCTTAAGAGGGCATGGGTGATGATCAGCTTGCATTCCTTTATCTTTGCAATTTTTGCAAGTTGTTATTTCTGGAGAACAATTCGTGTATTCATAATCTTTATCTCCACAAAGAGAACAATATTGTGATTTTGATTTACATAAACTTTTAAAGTGTCCTAGTTTAAGACAATTTGAACACTGCTTTACACGCGGTAAAGTAGGGATTATTGGATATGATAAAAATCCAATATATACTTTGCCTGCTTTTAGCACTTTAGTTAAAGCTTGTTTATCAAATTCCACATCAATTCCATAATGGTCTTTATGGGAATTGAACTTATATTTTTCTACTGAAATAATATCTTCAACTTTAATATCATTTTGTGATGATATTTTTTCATTTATTTCGTTCATTTCTATGAAATTTGCAACTCTTTTGAAGGTTAATTTCGGAACTATATTTTCAAGTTGCGTTGTCTTAAATTTTTCCTTCAATTCATCTTCGATTTTATTGCGGCACTTTGTAGAGGAAGCCTCAATTAACAGCTTTTTGGATTTTAAAACTTTAATTTTATTTATATTACATTTAGACTTCACATTTTCATGCAGAAATTTTTCAGCCTCATTTTTTTACCAGATAAAAATTCTTGATTTGGTTCCACAACTATACAATTTTTGGTACAAAAATTTTTTGATTTATCACTTTTCTTGCTTATTACTTCAGCAAAAGACAACTTTTGTTCAACTCTAGGTGTTTTAAGCTCTTCAACTTGTTCACTGAGTTTTTTGATAATTGAGTTTTGTTCATCAATTTGTGATTTCAAAACTTTTACTATATCAAAAATCTCTTTAATCGAACTTCGATTTTTATTTCTGCATTCGGTGTAATGCCAACGAAAACCATGCTGGCTAAATTTATCAAGTGTTTTGAAAAAACTTTTATTGAAATTTTGACAATCAAAACATTTCCAGTTAAAACAATTATCACATTGGATCATCTCTTCGGTTAAAATAGAACATTGAGAACACTTATAGGTTCCCGCGTCCTTATATTCACCATCACTCATAAACGAGCAATTATTAAATTCAAAACCTCAAAAGGTATAAATTAAAACGTAAATTCAAAAGATTTAAAGATAATACTTATCGGATTAATTGAAGAAACTGATACCTTTCCAGACTAAGAATCACAAATATATTTTATCAGCCATTTTATAATTAGATGAAAAGAACATAGATATTTTTTTTAATAACATATGTGCCTAACAATAATATTATAAAGTATAAATATAGCCTAGAAGTTACAAAAAATGTAAGTTCACTTGTTTGCAGTTTACATTTGTCAAGTATAGTATATTATGGATATACACCCAAACAGATTGAAACAAATTTAAATATTCACAGAATAAGTGAAATATACATAGAAGAATTATTCTCAGCATAAAACTAATGGTAGGTAGGTAGGTAGGTGGATTTCAAAGCACTTTCCAGCGTGAGCTGATATGCTCGCGTAAGCTTGAGAGTTGGTTAAGGAAGATGCAGATGTTGGTAGAGATAGGTTGTCCTAAAAGTAGAAGAGAAAAGCAGATTAGTTTGTTATGGGGTTGTCGAGGGTGGTGGGTGTTTTTATTGGGGTGAATTGGGTTTTTGGGGGTTTTTGTTGTTTTGGTTGGTTGTGAGTGAAAGAGAGTGTTTGTGGGTGTGTTTTAGTTATATAAAGACAGGAAGAGAGGAAATAGATGATGTTGTTGGTTGTAGAGATGATTTGACATGTGAATATGAGGTGGTATGGCGTTTCAATTGTGTCGCATCCGAAACGACAGTATGGATTTTCGCTTACTTTAATTCGGAAAAGATATGCTTTGCATGGGCAATGGCCTGATAGCCAACGAATGGTTGAACGAGGTGGTGTAAATTTTTTGTTTTTGAAAGTTGTGTGAATTTTGCTGATGTGTGGTAAAGAGGAGATTAGTGCATTTTGAGATGAAGATATGGACATATGCCATTCTTCTAAAGTGGATAAGTGAATGTGTGTTAGAAAGGTTTTGAGCGGTAGGGAGTTGAGAGGAATGTGGGAGGTTAGGTGTAAGTTTGAGGCTAAGTAGTCTACGAGGGAGTTTTCTGCTATGTTTTGATGAGCAGGGCACCAACATAGGTGTATGTGGAAATGTTTTGTAAGATTGATTAGGGAGGAGGCGAGTTGAAAGGAGGGAAATGGGATGTTGTGTGATAGAGAGAGATCGTGGATTATGTTTTGTGCATCGGTATAGAAATGGATGGTAGTAAAGTGGGGAAGAAAGTGGTTAATGTTGTTAGTGATCATAGTGCAGGCGTGTAAAAGGCTAAAGATTTCGCATTCGAGGATTGAGAGTAGAGGATTTAATTGGGATCGATGGGTGTAAAAGGGGCTAGTGGAAGAGCCTTTGAAGAAAGCTCTAGCAAAGGAGGTACTTAGGGACTTCTTTGAGGCGTCTGTGAAGATGCGTAGGGAGGTTGGCGAAGAAGTAGAGCGAAGGTATGAAATTGATTGTTTTGCAAAAAATTTGTTTTTGCATATGGATGTTTTGAGAGGGTTTTGTGCAGATGGGTGAGTTAAAAGAGATGGGTGTATCGAGGGATGAACTAGGTAGTTAGCAATATTTGGAGCGTATTTTGCTAATAGATGTGAGTAGAAAGAATAGGATGGAGTATTGTGGTGGGGTGTGATCGGATGAAATGGGGGAATTAAGTTGTTGTATGTAAAGATGAAGCGCTTAATAATAGTTTTTTTAAGTTGGAGTTGTAATGGTAGGGTGTTAGTTAGAATTTCTATGCATTGTGTGGAAGTAGTACGATATGCGTTGGTGATGCAAAGTAGACAGAGACGGTGTATCTTGTTAAGAAAATGTATGGTTGTGGGGTGTTTTAAGGAGATGCCCCAGGAAAGAATTCCGTATTGAATTACTGGTAGGATTAAGGATATGTATATGTATTTGGTGTGTTTGGGACGGAGGCCCCATTTATAAGAGATAGCGCTTTTAAGTGAAAAAAGGGTGACTGAGAGTTTTTGGTATATTTTTTTAAAGTGTATTGAAAATTTTAGGTTGGACTGAAGGTTTAGTCCTAGATATTTGATAGTCTTTGATGCAGTTATAGAAGTAGAGGTATTTAAATGAAGGGGTAAATGTTCTATGCGTCTGCGTGTAAAGTGAATGAGGTTTGTTTTGCTGGAGTTAAAGCTCTTTTTTGTAGCCTTAGTAGAAATGAAGAGGATTTGGTGAGGTTTTCTTGTTGAGAGTTACTGGTGAAGGTGAATAATATGTCGTCTGAAAAACATTGGGAGAAATCAGTGTTGGTGTGGATTAGATCGAGAAGCGGGTCTATGAGAACTAGCCAGAGGATATCAGAAAGACATCCTCCTTGGGGAGTCGAGAGGGTTAGCTTATGGATGCAAAGGGAAGCGCGATGTCGGAAAATGAGACAGCGGTTTGAAAGGTATGAGCTTATAAATTTGATGATGTAAGGAGGAAATGATTTGTGTGCAAGGTTAGTGATGATGGCAGGATGCCAGGCTGAGTTGAAAGCGTTGTTTATGTCTAAGAAGATTGTAGAAGAAATTTTCTGAGTAGAAAGAGAAGAGTCAAGGTAGGTGGTTAGACGCGATAGTGCTGTTTCCGTATTTTTGTTGGGAAGGTATGCAAATTGCGTGTGATAAATGAGGTTACGGGATAGGATGTAGTGGACTAGACGTTTGCGAATGATTTTTTCGAAAAGTTTGCCTAGTACGGGTAGTAGAGTGATTGGTCGCCAATTTTGAATGAGGCTTGAATCTTTATTGGGTTTAGGAATGAGTATGAGTTTGCCGATTTTCCAAACGTTGGGGAAATGTGAATGAGTAAGGCATGCATTGAAAATAAGGAGTAAATGTTTGTTTAGAATGTGTATTGATTTTTTAATATGTTTGGGTGAGATATGGTCGTAGCTAGATGAGGCATTTGTTTTAAGAGCGTTTACTGCTATGTTTAATTCATTTAGTGTGATTGGAGGAAAAATAGGGTTTTGGATGGAGTGAATGGTGTTTTTAGAGTGTTCTCGAATTGTGTGGTGAAAGGGGAGATCAGAAGAGGGAGAGTCGGGGGGAAAGATTGTCGATAGAAATGGTGGGTTGTGGTGTGTTGTATGATCGGATGAGCAGGGCAGTATTGTTTCGGGGAGAATAGGTTTTTTCTTTTTAGTTAGCCTATTAATGATGTTCCATGGGTTGTTTGAGTGTTGGCTGGTGAATTTTACCCATGAGTTATTTTTAGCTTGAAGTATTGCCTGTTTGTATTCTTTTTTAAAAGTAGAATGGATTGAGATGATTAAGGGAGTAGGAGATTTTCGTAGGGTTTTGATAATTCGTTTTAGATTATTTTTTATTGCATTCAACTCGGGTGTCCAGAAATAGGCATGTTTTCTTTTAGGAAATGGGTTGATAGGAGTGGAGGATAAGATGGAATGTGAGACATGATCATTGAGAGATAGTGCTGCTTTATCGATGTAAGTGGGAGAGGAGAGGGATGTTAATGTAGGGAGTGAGTTGTTGAGAATGTTGAGATATGTAAGTCAGTGAGTGGTGTTCTTTTTTATAATGTTGTTAAAGTTTTTGATGGTTGTAGTGTTTATGTGAAGTTGAAATGTTATGAAGGCGTGATCTGAAGCTGATGGGATGTCTGAGATTGACCAATTGGATATTAGATTGAGAGTATTTGAAGTGGTTATTGTGAGGTCAATGTGAGAAGTGTATTGTTCGTTGTTACAAGAGCGTTGGTATGTAGGGTTTTTAGATTTGTCAGCGAGATATAGGTTGTTCGAACATAAGAAATTGATGACTTGTTGTCCTCGTGGGTTTTCTTTGTGGTCCCAGATGTGTGATCGAGCGTTGCAATCAGTTGAGATGATTAAATGATATGTAGACGGGAGTGTGGATGTTGCAAGTGTTAGTGATTGGGAGAAATCAGAGGGGATGGCTATTGGGTGTGAGGGAGGAGAGTAAAGAGTTGCGAAAAGAAGAGGGTGAGGTTTGGTGTGAACAAGAACAAAGTAAAAATTGTTGGAAGAGAATCGTGGTAATGGTGTGTGGTGAACGGTTGATTTTATGTAGATGCATGCTGAATAACAGGATAAAGGTGACGTGTGATATAGTAAATAATTTGGTATAATAGAAGAGAGGTTTGGATATGGTTCGTTAATAGATATTACATCAAAAAAGTATGAAATTAGAATGTTATATAGGTTTGTCCAAGCGGCATTAGAGTGGTTGAGGTTAATGTGGAGAAAATTTAGCATAGGAATTTGCTTATTAGAAGGTTATGTTGATTTTGGATGTGTTGTGTGTGCTTAATTTGGAATTCGCAATGTTTGGATGTAGCGTTGTGGTGATTGTGACAATTAAAGCATGAGAGTTTTGTGGAATCATTTTTGAAGATGCATTCCGATATAGAGTGGCCTCGATTTCCGCAGTGATCGCAATTTGGTGATGCAGCTTTGCATTTGTTCGTTGAGTGATTGTGTTTTAGACAATTCTGGCATTGGCGATGTAATGGTTTTGCTAAGGTTAGAGTGAGAATGTGATGGTCAACAAAGAGTATAGGAGATTTAAGTAGATGTTTAAAAATGTTAGGGTTGCTAGGTTCTAATATAGCACTATAAGAGAAGGTTCCTGTGTTACCGGCTTGGCGTACTGTATTAAGGGTGCCAATATTTTTTAGGTTTAAGTTTTCGTTAGCAATGGTTTCGGAGAGAGAAGAAAGTGGTGTGGTTATAGGTATGCTTCTAAGTAGGAAACGGGGTTTGAGGATAGGTAAATCTTCGGATTTAATGCCGTTATTGTGGAGAGTTTGATGTGCTAGTGCTTTTTCTTCAGGTTTAGAGAATTGGAAATAAATAGTGCCACTATTTGAAGACCGTGTATTAGAGATGGTAAGTTTGTTTTTATTGGTTTCTAAGTTTTTGACTATTTTTTGTCGGAAGGCAGCTTTCTCGGCTTTAGAGTCAGAGGGAGTAAGGGGGGCTATTTTTAGAGTAAGCTCACTATTTAAAGATGACTTAGACTTAGGTGGAGAGGGTTTTTGTCTATCCTGAATGTTGTTGGATAAGCTAGGTGTGGTTATGGATGAGACTTGTGCGTATGTAGATAATGAGGGGCAAGGTGGAGTATGTGGGTGGTGAGTATGAGAGAGTTGTTCAATTTTGTTGGAGTGAGCAAGAGTTACTTCATATTTTAGATTATTAAGGAGGGTAAGGTCTTCTGCATTTAGAGAGGAATTTGCTATGAATTCATTGAAGAGATTTGCTATTAATTGGGTAGAGGTAAGATTAGGGGTATCATCGTGACGTGCACGTTTTGGGTTAGACATGTAAAATGAGTGTGAGAGAGTGATATGGTATAAAGATAAAAATTTTAACTCTAATTAGTAAAGGTATAATTAGGCATAAAACTAATATAAATTATTAATTTGAAATTAAAAATAATTTAAAAAAATATTAACTTGATTTTTTATTTGGTTTGTTGGATATCAAAGCTCTTTCTCCTGTAAGACTATATGCTCGCATTATGCATTAGATGGTTAATCACAGATTTTGTAATCTTGTTTTTAAGTCTGATTGAACCCCTGAACTTCAACGGTTAAGCTGAGGGCTAGACCCTAAAGATCATTGAGGCTGAGATTTTTTATTTGTTAA
>JAUIRK010000784.1:0-70560 GCA_030549495.1 Nectonema munidae
ATGTGAAATTATATTATTAACTGCATTATTAAAGCATAATGACAGTTTTTAAACTAATCAATTAACTTAAAAATCGTTATTGACTAGTGCATAATTTTTATAGTGACAAACTTTGACACATATCCCATTCCAAAATGCTATACTTTAATATTGTGACATCATGACACCTTTCCAAATTTATGTAAAACAAAAATTCGTCGCTAGAGTGGGTCTCCCACACTCTCCTTCTTCGTGGGTCCATTTTTATGCATGGACCTTGGGCCTTCTCCATGCCTGTGTGTATAATCGTATCAGAATCATTGTGCACGTGAGTGTGTACTTTGTTATAGTGTGGTGCATTCATGTTTTGATTAATTTTTGCAGCCAAGTTAAAGTCTGCTTAGCACACAGAAACACTATTTTTACGAACATGTACAAAGTGCTGCGAAAAAGCAGCAGCGCACAGATATCGATCCCAGTACAGTAATTAACTAAGTTTTTAAAAAGTGCATAGCGCCTTGTATTTACATTCACATAGTATAACATACCTCCACTTTATCAATATTTTGAAAGTTAACTTTGACTTATTGGAAGATGATGTTTTACTTTTTAAACGAACATTTTAATCGCTACGTGCGATTTTGATGATGATGATAATCACTGTTGTAATAATGCTGGTGCGATGTTGGCGTGATGGTGAAGATAATAATGATAGTTTTCATCCCATTTCTATTTTTTGTGTACTCCTGCGCAAATTTCAACTCGCAAAGCGTTTTTGTAAGTTCAGTGCTTTAAATTCTGAAGCGAGTGCTTTTCTCGCCAAGCATGTGAGCAGAGAGAGTGACATGTTCTTCCTTCCTTCCTCACCTCTTTATGTGTGGAGTGGAGTGGAGTGGAGTGTGTTGTGTTGTGTGATCAGTCTCTTCTCGATCACTCTCTCTCTCTCGCACGCACGCACGCACGCACGCACGCACGCGAACACCCTTGATTGAGAAAGCGCATCTCAGCTCACCACGACTTTGCACATACACAACACACGCACCTTTATTCGTCGCTGCAGTCAGTACTCATTCTTCCACAAAAATCACTCAGCAGTCTCCCGCTCTCATCTCTTCCTTGCAGCTCCCACTCTCACCTCCCTCCATATGCGCAACTGACACACGTCAACTCCGTGCTGTAGACGACGGCCAACATTCCCCATGAAGACTATAAGCACGCGCTTGTTTCACAAGTGGAGTAAGTGATGAGGACGCAACCCCTTTTCTATCTCTTCCTCACTTTCTTCTCTTCTTTCATCTTCTTTGAGTCTTCGTTTTGCAGCATTTGCATCGCTTCAAAGAAAAACTCAAAGTGTGGTATAATTACAATATATTCTTCCCAAAATCTCGGCCTTTCTTATTTCTAATTCACAAGATTTTACCTAAAAATAGTTTGCTTCAGTTATCAGATATACTAAGAATGGCGTAGTTATGCCAAAATCTTGATCTGAATCAAATAAGGATACTTTGTATATTCTTGTGAAAATGGACGAATACCTCGCATTGCACGACCTCTTTTTGTGCGAACTTGCCTTTGAACACCACGCTTTGCAATTCGAGCAACATTCTTCACTTAGGGCGGATTTTTAATCCTTATGCCATTGCTAAAGATATAGTGCACTTTTTTAATATAAACGCTTGACATTTTTAAATTTGATTTGTAATTATATACGTCTGCATAGTTACATAAAATGAAATTTCTTTATATGATCCATGGGCCATTTTAAAGTATCCTACATAAATATAATATATATTAATTTTGTCTTGTAAAAAAACTAATTTTGCTACTTGAAACAAATTTCTGAATAAAATATAAAAAACTTTCAGGGTAAATAAAAAGAATTTTGGATCTAGTAAAGACATTTTTTCTTATTTTAGGATAGAGAAATCATCTTCTCTCGCTTTATTTTCTGAGAGATCATCTTTACCTATGCAGATTTGATAATTCCACATTGTCAAATATTTCTCTTGCAGTTGTTCTATTGCTAAGAGTTTGACAAAACAAATAATTGTCTACCTAGTGCTTGTCATATACATATTGTAAGTTAACTCAATTCTGATGTAAGTTTGCTGCATCAGTCGTTTTATCAAGCTGTATGACAAAAAGTTAAAAATTGAATTCTGAATAATAAAACCACTTACGGCATTATGTCATCAGCAGGGCGAGTAAAAGTCAATAAAGTCAACTTTTATTTTCGTTTGGCCAAAACTCTTTGAAGAAGATCTTTACTAGTTTAGTCTAAAAAAATTTGAACTAATTTCAAATTTTTAAATTAATCAAAGTCAATTTTTCGGGTTTAGGTCAATAAAGTCAATTTTTATATTTAACACTTTTTGATTCAATGGGCCTAAAATTGTTATAAGCGATACATACAAGATTTCTTGTTTATATCAACACTTCCACAATAGTTGGGCTTTTTTTCATTTAATTAAAGGTTTTACTGTAAAGTTTGCCTGACTGAGGTTAAACATGAGGAAGTTTTTTGTGAGACAAAATTTTTTTGTTGACAAACGCGGTTACATACGATATATCCGTGGCAGAAGTTATGAAATTTTATTCCCAAACTTTTTTATCATTGCATGTTTTTCAATCTTTTACACAAGTTTACCTTAAAAGTTAAGTTATCCTGCAAAATTGTAGAATACCGGCATTAAATCATTCAAAATTAGTAATAGAAAAAGACGTTCTCTTTTCAAACCTATCGGCAACACTTCAGTTCCAATTGTCACGAAATTGACAAATTGGTTGCAAGCAGCAAAATATTTGCATTAAAATCTTCCAGCAGTGAAGAAATTAATGATGAAGATGATGGAATTTTATTGCCAAATATCAAGAAATTGTTAAAAAAAGAAAATCTGTGTCAAAACTTGCTAACAAAAATTAGAGAATATTCACGATTCATTGATTTAGTCCGATAAAGTCAACATAGAGACTTTTTCAGTCGAAGATGCCTTTACTTGTTTCAACATTATTTCATTTAAGACGAATGTGGCTATCTTAAAAATAGATTCAAATAAAATGAAATCAATAAAATCATGAATATGGAAAACTCAAATCTCATGCAGATCTCAAATTACAAATGTCAAGTTTTAACTTTAGAAGTAGAAAAATCTTTTTCTAAACTAAAAAAACTGCTAGAAAATGATCGAATTTTAAATCGGAAAATGTCATTAATTATATGTTGTTGTATTACAAAGTCATGGATTCTTTGAAATAATTTTCAATACTTTCTCTAAAGTGTTCATAGTTGTTCAATTCAATGAAATTTTAAAAATTCATTAAAGTCAATTTTTTCTCTGAGTAAAAGTCAATTTTTTCCAATTTTTTGGGTCAATTTTTCCTCGTCCTGGACTCATCAGACATCTCTTCTATTAGCCTTCTAGCTGTATTGTTTGAAAGGAAGATATACTTTAACTTTACAGCCTCCGAATTCTTAGCACATTCAATATGATATCTTTGCAAATATCAACTGTTGGACGTTTTGAGAACAGTTATTTTTTGAAACTTTATAGAAGACCTTCAAACCAGACCTAATATTTTGCAAAAACATTTTTATGTTATCAAACCTAGATATGTGCAATCGTTGAGCTTGACGTTTAAAATAGTCAATAGTTGTGTTTATTGAACTCGAGGGCTTCATTTCCAGCGCAAGCTTCACTTGCCGGGCTTTAGAAAAGAGGATGCTAACACTTCAGAACACAAAAGAGACTTATATTCATCTTCCCCAACGGACGTATATGCAAATTTAAATCATTCCTGAAAAGCAATAAAAAATAAAAATAGTACTCAATTCAAAGACTAAATTATCTATTCTTTTAAATGGGACTTATTGGCAAAAATCGCAATTGACCCACTATGGGTGTAATATGAAGTCCAAAACGATCCACGTAGTGATCCCTTCTCGGTTCCCATGGAACTGCTTCGCGATCCCCAGTTTAAATACTACTCAGGTAGTGATGTAATCAGAATTACAAACAGAGTAAGTTGACTGCAAGTTTTTCATTTGGTGCAGTTGTAGTGGGATTGAGAGCTTACAGTGCAAGTATAATGTCGGGTAATAATGGTGGTGTGTTCATTGACCAAAGATTCTTTTATAATATATTTTGAAAATTGTAAAGAAAGTTCGCCCTCCCCCCCTCAATTTTGAGGATGTTGCGCCTGTGATATAAAAGTGTGGAAACTTATGAAGCTAATCAATATGTTTTAAATACAAAACACTCATTTTCGGTAACTAACTTTTATTTTTTGTTTCAATTCACTAAACATAATTTTATTAAAAAACCCAAAATACCAATGAGTAACATAAAATTTATCTCAAATTTCAGCCCGAATGTCCAGAATAGTATTAGATCATTCATAGAAAAAAAAGAGTTTCCATCAAATTTCATTCTAAATTTCAAATAATGTACGTGAAAATAAATATTTAATTCAAAAGTTTTCACAATAATTTGGATGAAAAGGACGTCAGACATCCGATTACTCTTACACGCTAAAGTATGATGGCTCCTTCGATTTTTTTCAGCAGTATCAATCAAATTTGGTTAAATGTTCAGGTTTAAGTTTTTGAAGTTTCCAAATGAAAACGCGGATGGTTTACAACCAACTCTTACTTTACATTTACTTGCATTTATAAAAAGCGCGCACCAACTACAATCATAAATTCACTAAAATTATTTGGACGAGTTTGTAAAACTACTCTGTTCCTGTTAGGTCTAAACGCATCAGGAGAATTTAATTGGCTCCTGACCTGTAATACTTTAATAATCATACGAACATTTATAAGAATCGATAGTATAGGAATACAAGAATAGAGTAATAGACATATTGAAGAAATTTAAAGGAATATAAGTTTGAAAAGTCGTGGATTTCCTCTAGGTTGTTTCGTCCTCACGAGTTTATTGTTTTGAAGTTGCAAGTTTGGAGATTGCATATGATGTCGTCATACATTGAGTAAATTGAGAGAGAAAAAGAAAAATGCAGAGAAAGATAGGCTAGGCTAGAGGAATGCGGCGTATATACAAAGAGGTCAGCTGTCGAACATGTGAATCGTCAGACAAAGGCTACACAGAAATGGGCCTAGAACTCTTCTACTGCATTAAATGTTGGAAGTTATTCGTTTAGTAAGAAAAAAGCTCCATGTTTTTACCATTGCACATTATCACAATGTCACATTTCTTTTATAAATTTTGAAGTCCCATTTGACATTTTTAGACATCAGAAAACTGCATCACAGTAATCAAGCTTTGAAAAAAGAATTTACAACTCTCTTGTTAAATTCTGAATTTAAATACTACTTTAAAAATTATTCTGAATTTATATACTAAGTAATTTATATCCTACCAAAAGAACTGAATCAATATCATCACAAAAGTAAAGCTATTCATTTAAAAATTTACTTACACAAAATTATAATTCATTTCAAAAATGGTATAGATCAATCAAATGTTTTAAGAATTGGAAATACAGAGGATATAGCCGACGAGTGCAAATGAGAGCCTGTTCCAAAAACAATTGCTGAATCATATGTTGAAGTAATGGTAGTAAATTTCTTCATTTAAGCAATATTGCTTTCACTCTTTGTATACACGTGTATCTACTAGTCATTTACCGTCTTCCATGGAGAACGACTACCCAAAACAGTTAGCCTGCTATACAGTTAAGTAGCTCGTTTTCTTAATCACTTGCATAGTTAGTGAATTAGTCTTTCAAAGGGTTGTCATATTTTAGATCAGCGTTTCTTAGGCCCCCTCAGAGTCGTTTAGCACTCGTGGCCCCTTCCCCTCAATAAAAGATGCAGATAAATCAAAGTAAACATTTTCTAATATTGAGACACTTGCTCTTCGCCTTGTCTGACGAGGCATCTTATGTCCGGCTCCGTCTTGGACACAGCAAGCGAAAATCGATGCCAAACACATGACGGTTTCTAGACCTCGTTTTAATCCAGATTCGCAAAGATATGTTGGAAAGAATTGAATGAGCATTAGGGATGCCTTCTTGCTGAGTAGTGGATACGCATCGTGAACAGACAACCAGAAACTGAAGAGGTCTTCTTTGTTAATGAAGACCGGCTTCATTGCTTTTGAAATCTTCAACTCTGCCAGCTCCCCCACTTTGTTTTCAGTAGGTTGAATTTTGGCGTTGAACGGTTGTTCTTTGTGTCACGAAACATCCAACTGTGCGTGGTCTAAATACGATTTGAACTGGAGAGATTGTTGAGATGTCTAGTGATGCAATCTTTAATGCCGCCGACTGGAAGCTCAATTCTATGCTCCTGCAGGTACTCGTCCAAGAAAGGAAGCAAGGCACAGTAGATCTGCCCTTGCTTGGTGCCTGCCAGACTTCTATTCTAGCAGACAGTCCAGCACGCTTGTCTTGAACATCACTTTACGGCCTTGCAATGACTAGATCTTTTTGTTGAGTCTGTCGAATACATCCGTCAGGTGAGCATCATGAGGAACTCTTCATTGTCGAAGTGGACATGGAAGATGTTTTTGTTGTTGAGCGGACATTTGCCCACAAGACTATTGCTCACATCTTCAAAAATTTTCAGAAAAATAAAGCTCACAACTAATTATCACCTTTGAATTCAGATACTTAAAGTGGGTTTACATATATAAAAAGAATTTTTATATTCATTTAGAAATATATTTTATTTTTAAAAAATGGTCATGTTTACCCACTTTTTAAGTATTTTGATCTTTCAACCTATAGAAGTATTTGTACCTTCAAATGGTAGGTGAGGGCTGAACTTAACAGCAGGTTTCCTCACTTAACGCGGAGAAAACAGCAGGTTTCCTCACTTATCGCGGAGGATATGTTCTACGACCATTGCGAAAAGGGAAAATCCGCGAAGTGGCAACACTAACTTTTTTCTAAATAAATACTTAATTTCAGTAATTAGTATGGTGTTTAAGTCTTTATATATCTCACCAGGCACTTATACACTTCATGGTCCTTCTTTTCCCATTCTCTTAATGATATGTATTGCAGCTATTTTTTCAAACCTCCCATTCCCAAATGTTTATACATACATAAGTTAAAAATGTTACACAGTGCCAAAAGTTTTAAACTCTTAAACCGAAATACTTTATTTTAAAAATTTTATAAGAGTACTACTCACCATTGAAGAAGATACATCCTACAGCTTTAGTAGATTGATTATTGGTATACTTGTACACTGATGACTATGAAGGTTCTTGCCATCACGAAGATGGAAATGACTATGAAATGGATGACAGAAAGAGAATGAATTTACGCTCTTCTTGATGAAACACTTTATCAGGTGTTGCAGTATCTTCATAGTCGGAATCGAAGAACTTCTTCTTCAGGTACTTTAGCTGATGGCGTTGGAGTGGCAGATTTCTTCGTTCGAGTTACGAACATAGTGATGGGGAGTTGTTGACACTGCTTCTTTGTTTGGTTTAGCATGGTTTTGTTCACGACATGCAACCGTCAATAGCATTCCTCAACTTTAACACACAAACCATCTTTGTATCTTAATCTTCGGCAGATGCTAAAGTTCTTTTCAAGATGCTCAAGCATAAGGCCAACCTCCTTCTCTTCCTCAGCCCGTTGCTCCTTTTCCTTACTTGCTGACTTGATCAGCTCATCTAGGCCTTCGTCTATCAATGGTTGGCTCTGCACATGAAGTAGATCATTAACATCTTCGACAGTCATAATATTAAAACCCTCTCCACACAGTAATTTTGCCAGATTTATCAACTGCTGAATGTCATTGGGAGAGAAACCCTTGCAATCTTGCACGACTTCTGGCCACAATTTTTTTAACACGCATTTAAAGTCTCCTTCATCTTGTCATTTATGCTCTTCTAAATATTTTTCAGACACGATGCAATCGTGTAATCACGCCAGTACGCCTTCAGCGAGAAGTCTTCATCCACATCCATTGCTTCAACGAGGCTTTGCAGGGAATTTCTTGTATAAAGCGCCTTAAAAGCGCGAATAACGCTTTGATCTATTGGCTGAATGAGTGATGTCGTGTTCGGTGGCAAGAATTCTAACTGGACCTCATCATGTGTTGTGACAGAATGGCCTCCAGTATTATCCATCAACAGAAGCACTTTGAATTCAAGGCTTTTTTCTGCCAAATAAACCTTAACCTCGGGGACAAACAACTGATGAAACCAGTCCAATTTTCGTAATCCACGCATTAGGGTTATGCATTCAATGCACAGGCGACATGTTCTTATTTTTGTTCTTTAAAGCTCTTGGATTTTTGGAACCTTAAGACCAGAGCCTGTGACTTCCTCTTTTATTATGATAGTGCGAGATGGCATCCTCTTCTAAAACAAGCCTGTTTCATCCATAATGAAAATGTGCTCTGGTAGTTGGTCTTTTTCTTTAATTATGCCCTTGAAGATATTGTTCATGTAGTTATCGCTCGGGTTTATCCACAAATGTAGTGTCTCTCCATGTAGACTTAGGCTCTTGAGTCCATAGCGCTTCTTGAATCTATCGAACCAACCCTTGCTGGCAACAAACTCGGTTGATTTGCTAGGAAATCTAATCGATGGTCGTGATTCATTGTCATCGTAATTGTTGTGCTCTTCTTGGTTGATATTCTAGTTCTCCATTTTCTATGCCACGCGGTCGTAAAGTTGCTTGGCCTTAGTTTTTATGGTGTTAGTATTCAAGAAAATGTTTTTTCTACGGTAATCATTAATCCACACGGCTAATGTAGCTTCCATCTTAATGATTGGCTTATTACGAGGAGTCAGGATCCTTTTCGCTGTCTTGTTGAAAGTCAATGTTGGAGTGGACCTGATGTTCTTCTCTTCCTTCTTGATGTAACGAACCGTTGATTTGTTGATTCCGTAATGGCGACCAACCACAGCAAATGATCTCCCTTTCTTGTTTTCTTCGCTTTTGCTTAGGGTCAGTGTCAGAAATCGATGAAGTTGCTGAGCGATTTGGTGGCATCGTAGGGCTTGAATAAATCAGTATTTTAAAAAAATCACAATTAGTGTACACAATACTGCCGACAAAATCCATGCATAAGCGTAGCGGAGAGAGGTCTACTATGAATAAAGTAAAACAAGAGTAACAGATATAACAGGCGAATTCGGGAAACAGCGAGTCCGCAATAAGTGAGTATTCATTTTTCACCATATTCCAACAAAGAATTTGTATTTATCAATTAAAGTTGACAGGTTTCTGCCAAAATATTGTTATAAGTATTATAAACTTTTTTATCCTAAAATACATGTAAACTAGCATTTTGATGTACGCTGAATTTATTGGTGTTACACATTTTAAACAAAATACATTGTAACCGACATTTTAGACGACTGGCCCTGCTTGAGAAACAATGTTTCATATCATGGAGTTTAGTAAGATTTGAAAGGTTCATTTGAAATTTAAAATGACCAAGATTAGTCTTTGAAAATACGCTAATATAAAGGGTTTTGGAGTAACTGATTTCACTTTTATCAGAATCTTTGCAACGCTTCTCTTCTTTTTGTCTTTTCTTTATAGAAACTTTTCTATCGAGTATTTTTAGTTAGCCTTAATTTTACCTGCAGAGTTGGATGAAAAGCGAAAAGTTTTATGGTTGTGTGCCTGTCAAAAGGTTAGAAGGAGTGCACAAAGCTTGCACGCATGCATCGCATCTAGTCCTGTTCACGCATGCACGCGTCTACGCTTTCAAAGTTGCTTGTGATTTCGTTTACAGTTTGTGCTGCTAAGCTTTAATAATTAAATTATGCCTGACTCGTATTTTCGCCATCTGCCTGCCTGCCTACAAAGTGCATTTCGTAGTGCGAGGCATCGCCACAATTTCTACGCAGTGCATACGTTGTGAGTGAGTAGTAGTATCTTGGTAGTATCTATCTCTCGCCATTTCTATATCGATCCACTCCAAGTTTTTGGTGATGATAACGTTGTTCAGATAAAATCCTTTTTTAATTAGCTCTTAGCAACAACTTATTTTCATGTACTTATAAAGTTTGTAATGATCACGACCAAAAAAATTAGATGCATGCAAAGCACAGACAGTTAGTTGACTTGAAATACAAAGATGGGTTTAATTTTGAAATCGATTTCCTGGATATTTCGTGTAAATATTTAGTTTGGATCGCGCTCATACATTCGGTGTGATGAACTGACTATGTCGTAGTACTAATGTGTGCTAGCCGTAGTTAGCATACAAATATATATTTTATATTTGAAAAACTTTAGGGAAACGGTTCTAAAATTGGCATCTCAAAATACATGCACTGATTTCACTAAAACTACAGTTTCAAACAAATTTGGTAAACGAATTTTGGACTCCATCAGTCTTTATCATGTTAAAATACTTGTAGTAGAGAAGTTGAATGTTTTAACTTCTAAAACTTTTTTTTTAAAAACATTAACTTCTACAACATTAAGTATTTTAGGATGATAAAGACTCATGGAGTCCAAAATTCGTTTACTTAAAAATAAATTTGTTTGAACGTGTACTTTTTTTGTTTAATTCTCATTATTTCAAACAAAAGATCCTTCAGCACTTTACTTATATTATTTTTTATCATCATTATCTTAAGAAAAATGTTTCTGTGCAACCTGCTAAAATGATTTATTAATTCCTAGGACACAATTATGTCGATTCCACATTTTTTTTACTTCTTATTACAAAGAATTGAGGTTATTCATGTTTATAAGATGAATTTATCCAAAAATGAAGATGAAATTTGAGTGATTTCAAAATTTGAACATCATGGTTATCTAATGTGTGTTTTGAATTTGCGACTTTTCTGATTAACCCATTACTAGAGTATGTAACCGTTTAACTATCTCTGAATTTTAACAAATTCATAATTAAGAAAGCGTCAAGGTAGCGCCGGGTCTTTTCATCGAAAAAACCTAATTGCGCACCTTCTTACAAATTGTTGTTCGAATCCACGGCATTAAAATTCAATTCTCTGCCTACATTTTGACACGTCTAAGGACAAATATCAAATAAATTCAATTACGCATATTTTACACTATAGTGGTGATCAACTGTGCAAGTTTCAAAGTTCGATACATTTTCTTTGTAGTTTATTTGTTCTTATTTCCAAAGACATTTTTGGAATGTATAATATAAACTTTTTAATTCAAAAAAAGAAAGTACAATTTAATTATGGCAAAAAGCTAACAATAATCAGAGTCGTAGCCAATTTTTATTGCCGAGGGAGCCATAAATAATTTAATCGGGGAGGGGGAAGGGCCAGTTTTTTTATGGTTTCATAACTAATTTGCCATCCAGTCTATTTCTTTTTTAGTAAGAAAGAAATGATTCGCAATTTTAATGCGTAGAGTATCTTTTAGTCTTCTAAAGAATAAAAGAGATGATGTAATTTTTTTGGGAATATGAAATTTGTTGATCTCGTTAATATTCTTGCATTTTAAAAAAACTTGTTAAATATGGTTAAAGGTTTTATACTTTTTAGTAAGCTCGCTGAGAAGGGATCAACAGGCCAACAATGGAGTTCAATAAAAATTAAGTTTGGGGGTTGAATCCAACTTCTGTAAATAAAAAACACTCTTCTGATGCAGTTTCAAACGCAGAATTCAAATGTGTCCCTTGTTGATAAAATATTAAGATTGATTCAGCTATTAAAGTTAATGAGTTGACATTTGAAAATATTTGAGGTGATTTTGAATAGGATAAATACACATCACTGGTTTGGCAAGATCGCCGAGGAAACGAACATCTTAAAAGCTTGTCAGATTATTATATACACAAATTTATGATTTTAGGATAACATATGTACCATTTTGAAATTGTTCGATTAAAATAAAGTTTAGAATATCTCTAGATAAAATATTTTTATAAATAAATCCTTTACTTTTTCTAAAAAACTAAACTTCAAATGTATAACATTACAACGAATCTTTTCAAGAATTTCGAAAAAGTTGATAAAAATTTTTCAATTGCTCTTTGCAAATATTTTTTCCTCTGCAAGCGGTATTAACGCTTCTTTTCTTTCTGCTGACATTGATTTCCTTTGAGAAGTTAAAATTATTTTCAGGGGGAGAAACTTCTTTCACAAGATGAAGTTCTAATGGCGAGAGTATATGAGAGTAAAATATTTCTATAAAATATTTTGAATCAAAATTTTTAATTCAATCTAACATGAAAATCTAGATTAAAAAAATAATTTAATTAATAAAATCTAATATTTTAATTTTACTCAATATTTCTAATAAATTTTTAAATTGAAATGAAGGAGCACGGTGCGACAAATCAAAAAGACAGCATGACAAAAAATATGGAAGAAGGAGTGACATGACAAACGAGTGACAAAAATGCCGGAAAATTTAATACAAGACTTCAACACTAACTAACCGAAAAACTACTTTACTAACTTGCTTACTAATTAATTTACAATTAATTAAAAAGCTCACTAACGAACAAACTGCTTACTTAGCAACTCACTAACCAACTAACTTTGATTTGTCATTCCTTTGAACATTATTTAAGAAGTGCCCAATTTACCCATATTAAAACATAGTACCACAGATAGTAACAATCCACACTACCAATTTACAACACATACTAGCAGAAACTCGTGGATCTTAAAATCCCGACAAAAATACATAACATACTTTAAACTTGAAACCTATCCTGTAAACCAGAAATACAAACTCCAATACCTTTATCTAGCTCCAAAGAAGCATAAAAACATGATATTTGATGACGAGATACCATCTAATACCATAATTCTCAAAATAAGATATGAAATCGAAATTATAAACACAAAAATGTTTCAAACTTAATTGCAATAAGGCCATAAACATTTCGCCCCTCCCCCCCCTCCCCCCCCCCACGAATCAATGCATCAGAACGAACGTTCCTCATTGGCCACTTTAATTTGCATATCGTACCAAATTTCAGTGTGCAAGGAATTATCTATGGCGCTGGTGAAAACTTCCGAACCCAAAATTTCGTAAAGCCAATAGAAGAAGAATTGTAATACCTAAAACAGAGTTTACGTTATGTTTAGACTTTGTTTAGCATTAGTGTTAGGGTTATTTTACCATAAAATTTACAGAGCTCGAAAGGCGCAAAGTGTTCTTTTTGCAAGTATTTATAGTATTTACATACTAAATTTAAACTTTTTAAAATTAATGCTAGTCAAAATTTCCGTTACACGTGTGGAATCGTTAGTTTTAATTCACAACTACTTTATGATCTCTTGTTTACCCCTATGGAGTAAATACACAAAAACAAATTATAATCCGCGTATCGAGCCACCATCTAATATTTGGCTGACAATTAGGTATGCGAAATTAACATGATTCGCTAGTATATAAATAAAGTAACTATGTAAAAAAAGATGCCTCTTGCTCATAGTTGCTATGATATTAGAAAAAAGGCAAAATTTAAAATGACATATGGTGAACTCAATTTTGCAGATAAAGTTGGCATGTGTGAAATATTACCGTCTCTCGTACTGTCGTCTCAGAGGTTTGCAACAAACTTGAATGTTACACCCTTTTATTTTCTTAGAGGAAAATATTTCCATTAATTAAATGATGTTATGCCGAATCGAAAATAGATATTTTGGGAAAGAAAAAAGGTTGGAAAAGGAGTTGCACTGAAACGATTCCTACGCTTCCTTTCTCCTACGTCAGCTACCGAACTGACCTTGGTATCTAGTTTTGGATCATTGTTGTCAAGACAACACCGGCATTCCATCATTTTTAGAGCATTAATAAGTTCCTCCCTCAAAAATCATTTAATCGTTCTTTCATTGTCGTCTTTTCACTTCTTTTTTTCTTTATTCGTTTGAGCTCGTTTTGAAAAATTGATTGTATTCAAAGATTGCTACGCTTTTTAAAATTGGTTCAACTTGTGAATCTGTGGCGCATAAATGTTTTATATTTTATATTTCTTCTATTTCCAAACATGGCTACACTTTGTGAATAGGATTCGGTATCTAATAAAATTTAGGAGTCGGTATCTGGCTTTTAAAGTATTTTAATAAATGAAGAAATAATTAATGTGGAGTACCCTCGAAGCCGGAAGTAAGGGTTGGTTTTGTTTTAAATGTGTAAGATGTTGGAATCGTTCTCAATTATTTGTATTCATTATTATCTTTCTTTTTAGCTTCTAAAGTGAGTTGTTACATTTGTGATAGCAGAGTGGATGCATTTTGCTCAGATCCTTTTAACGAATCTCTAACAAAGAATATGAATCAGAGTTTATGTTCTGGTTGTTGTGTTAAATGGGTTCAAAACAAAAATGATGGTAAGTTATTTTTCAGATATTTGTGCAGTGATGAACTATTGGCCAAATGTATTGTCATTTCTTCCATGCTTTGCTAGGATTACTCTTTCTTTAACCCTTTAATGCACACAAAATTTAAATTTTTACATAAAAAACTTTTTATGCTAAGACTAAATTAATAAAAAGTTCAGTGATGCCATATGTTCTTATTCAACACCGAAAAAAATTAACGAAAAAATTGATTTTTTTAAAAAAATTAAATTTTTCTTTTTCAAACAAAATTTTTTTAACACTCAATCAAGTTGAAATCTTTTTGATAAATTAAAAAATTTGATCGGACACTGGTGCCCCATTGTACAAATCGATTTCAAATTTCCAGCGTCTTCAGACACAAAATTTTATACTTACATAATTTAATATCTAAAGGCATGTATTAAAATGTATAGTATTATTTCTAATGAAATTAAAATTTTACCACTGATTGGGTTAAAACTTAGGAATAGGGAATGAGATACGAGGGTGCCATTATGCATCTAACTAAGGTATTTCTAAGTCGAATTTTTCTAACTCGAACTATTTTGCAACCCCAACACTCAAATTTCAAGAGATTTTTAATGTTTCATTACAATATCAATGTAATTTTCAAATGTAATTCTATATATTTACTATGCAACAAATCCTACTCGCATTCCTCTCTCTCTCTTTAGATATAACATAATCTATTTCTCAATGAACGGATAATTGGGATCTTTTCATAACCAAGCACATATTATTTGAGGGCGAAGGGGGATTTCGAATGACACTCTTATGGATAAAAAGACCCTAAATGAATACCTTAACTCGAACATTTTTATGGAAAAATACACTCTTGCTATTTATAAGCATCATAAATAACCTATTCTCGAATACCTTGAGCAATCCCAACGGCTTGCATATTCCCCGCAATGGTTCATATCCGCTAAATAAGTGCTTCTCAACTTTTTCAAATAACTGACCCCTTCAATTCATCTAAAATTTTGGACCCTCTTATTAAAAACACATAAATTGAATTTTCTTTCTCTATCAAAAATAGTAAAACTTTCAATCTTATTTTAAATAAACCATGAATTTAAAATTCGTGGTCCTTAAAACCAACGAATTTCTTTTTGGTAAAGGAGAATTTAATAGAGAATGACAAATACGGTTCTTGGCCAAAACGTATTAATACCAAAACATTCGAAAATCAAAAATAAATTTGTAAATTTATTTCATGATATGTATTGAATTATGCCAACAAATATATATACAAATAAAGTTTATTGGTATACAAATTTATGAATTCATTGTTATTAGCGTATCAATTACCTATTTATTTTATTAACAAATCTTAATTAACTCTAAACTTTCTCCCTAAAGAAAGTTCATACTTCAAGATCTAAACGGGTTGACCTGCAATTTAGTGTGAATAATTTTTGAATCATTTAATTATTGGATCCCTAGAACTTTTCAGAGCAAAAATTTTTTATTCCAAATTTTATTTACATTTGAACACTTGAATAGGCAAGCATGAGGATATTCTCACATACATTCGTGACTTAATTTTTACAAAACCTTCAAAAACAGAACTTTCCATAGAGTTCAGAATGAAGTTAAGACTATCTCAACCTTAACCATAGTTTTTCTTTCCATATCTCAATTCACATAAATTTTTTATTGTAATTTCTATTTTTTCCACATTTCAATAGTTAAATCAAAATTTTACGTTATTTTGACTTCTCAATAAATAGAGTCTTAGCAGAAAATATTGAGCATTTGAGATATCCATTCAGAAAAGTAGCTAATACCATTTAATCCTACGAATTTGTGCCCTATCTTGTGTTAGTTACTCTTCAGTATAATAGAATTACTAAATAATTAATCAAGTAAAATACTTCTTTCTAATTAATTAAGTTAAACGCTAGAATGAATTCATCTACTCAGTAAGAGACCCTTGTTCTGGAAAAATGAACAGAGTGTGGTGGAATTTGGTTGGCATGTTCTATCAGTGGTTCTCAAGCGCACCCTAAGGGCCAAACCTCTTGTTTTGGGGTCCACATAGCAAAGTTGCAGGAAAAATAGGCTAACAATATCATATTAAAACGGTCAAAATTTGGCAATTAATAATTATTTATGAATAATATGATTATTAATTTTATGATATATATGCAGCAATTCGGATTCAGTTTAAGGAACTAGTGTAATATTTCAGGGTTTAAATAACTCTTTTTATAAAACCTATTTTGTGCTTTTGGTTCAGCCCTTTAGTTCAATGTTGCTTCTTAATTTTGCCCTTTGTCAAAAAAGGTTGAGAAGTACTGTTCTATATTCATCACTATTGAGTACTTTGCTCACTTCTTATGATTAAAAAAGATGTTTTTATAAGAGAAATCAGCAAATGAAAAAGTTGCATTGAGTGTTATCATAATACAGTAGTACTCATCTCATTGTGGCGGTTCTAAAAACACCATTTATATTCCTTGAAAACTAAAGACTGAGAATATTTATGATTGTATTTGGTAAATAAAATAGCCAAAATTAATACCTGTGTGAATAAGTATGTCATTATTATTTCACAGTAAAATGTATATAAATAATAATTTTAGTTTTATAGACTCTAAAAAAGTAATAAAAGTACTCAAATTTTATTTTAGTCACATATGAAGAAAAAAAAATATTTCATCAATATAATTATTTTATAGTTATTACTATCTTAATATTTAATACAATTATTTTTTAGTTTAATACATAAAAAAAATACAAAAAGTACTATTGGAATGTATCATTATTCCATTATGAGAATTCCTATTATGATTTTTCTTCATCATATCCTCAAAAATTAAAAGCACTTGTTAAAAGTAGTCTATTTATTCTTCAATAAAACTCAGTAAGAAAAAATAAACTTATAAATAATAAAATTAACTTATGAGAAAAATAAATTTAGTATTTGGGTGAAAAGTACCCCCCCCTCCCCCCTCCAATTTAATCTTTTGTAAAGAATAATTTTTTTAAAAAATAGCAGTGTTATTATATCCCTCTTTAAGCTTCAAATTTCCCCCTTTTTGGAAAACGCTGCTAGAAGGTGTGTTTTGGAATTCAACTCCTCATTACAAATTCAGGATTACCTGATTTCTAAAATACTACATAATTAATTATATTTACATTAATTTTATTTTCAAGGGAATAAATTTGTTGCGCTAAGGCAAACTGAAGTCCCAAATAAAAAATATATTTAGGACAGCAGCGCCCCATTGTGCCTGAAAAGATTAAAATAGTCTCGCATTATAGGTTTAATTTGTTGACTGGTATTTATTTTTCAGATAATCCTCATTATATTAGAACCTGTTCAGATTTTTTAAAGTTGGAGATCATCATTAAGAAAGTATCATGCATCAGTGAGTCCAACCTCAACGGTTACCTCTGCTTCTGTGAAGAAAATCTGTGCAACGCAAAACCAAGCAATCTATTCTCCAACCATTTACTCACAAAATTTTCCATTATTATGTTTATTATTTTTTTCATTTTTTTTTTTACTTGAAAAAATAAATTTTCTTTTTTTAGTTACCTCCTAGTATCAATGAATCATTTTCATCGATTTAACATGCTTCCTAAATGTGATGGGTAAAATGAGGAATTCAAAATGCCGTAAGAGAGCGCGATTATATTTATAGTTATGTTTGCAAGCATAAAGCTCTAATCAACTGACAACTAAGATGCCTTCTTCAGTTTAAAATAAATTCTTTGGAATACAGATCATTAAAATAATTTCTATCCAAATTTATACGCTGCTACTTGCTTCCAAAATTTAAACCATTTCATGGTTACGTTATATACATCTAGTAAGAGTATAAATTTGTATATCTTATTATATCCAACTTGATGCAAAACCAAAAGTTATTGCCAGATTATTATTAATATGTCTTTGGGGAATAAAGAGAGGCGCACATGCAGCAGACGCCCCTCCCCCTACCTTCTCTAATTTGATTTCAAGGAGATCGAAAAATTCTTTCGTTTCACCGATGATTGCTAATTTTATCAATTTAACGTCATTTAAGAGACTTGTTTGGCTTATGAGTAGACTTTCCATTTTACTTTCTTGTTTTACAATGCCCCTTCTCGAATAATTTTAATTTTAACATATAAGCTTACAATCTTTATATATTTGATATTATACATTAGACCCTCCCAAGATTAAACCTATTAGTGCTGGGGGGCGTAAAACAAACCTGTCTTTCTTGTATTCACTAAAAAATTAATTGTAGAAAATTGTTCAAATTTTGTGACTTTTCCTAAAATCGCTAGCTGCATCTTTTTAAACCATTTTCATGGTAGTTGAATGACCCTTTCATGTCCAAAACTCAATCAAAATCAAAAATTAAAATTTTTCAGCAAAATTTTGACATTATCTATACTTAACCTTATAACTTAAGATCTATATTATATAATACCCTGAAAATTTATAATTATGTACAGTTTGGAACGCATAACACTTTGTATATTTAATTTTTTCAATAATCACGGCTACTTTTTAGAAAATGTCAATCAAAATTTTGATTGATCAAAAATAATAAAATATACCTTCAAATTTTACATTAAATATATGTTTTTATACTAAATCGGTCATGCTGTTTTCATTTCTGGACTCATTTTTTACATTTAGGATGTGAAAATACCTATAAGTAGTAATCAAATTTCCGGTTTACTTCTAAAAACAATCTCCAAAAACATTCCTTCACATTTAACATAAAATATATGTGTTATACTAAATAGGCCATGCTGGTTTCATTTCTGGACTCATTTTTTACGTTTAGGATGGGAAAATACCTATAAGCGTTAATTAAATTTGCGGTTTACTTCAAAAAATTGTCCCCAAAAACATTCATTCAAATTTTACAATGAAATATATGTTTTTATACCAAATCAACCATGTTGTTTTCATTTCTGAACTCATTTTTCACATTTAGAGGTTTTAAAATATCTGGAATCAAATTTCCGGTTTACTTCTAAAAACAATCTCCAAAAATATTCTTTCAATTTTACATGAAATATATGTTTTTATACCAAATCAATCATGCTGTTTTCATTTCTGAACTCATTTTTTACATTTAGGATATGAAAACACTAATAAGTGTTAATCAAATGTGCGGTTTACTTCTAAAAATTGTCTCCAAAAACATTCATTCAAATTTTACAATTAAATATAGGTTTTTATACCAAATCAACCATGCTAGTTTCATTTATGGACTCAATTTTTGCAGTTTGAATTTGAAAATACCTATAAGTATCAATCAAATTTACGTTTAGTTCTAAAATTTGTTTCCAAAAATATTGATCCAAATTTTACATGAAATATATGTTTTTATAGCAAATAGATCATGATAGAAGTTATTTTTATGTTTATATATTTGATATTGATTTACAGGTTTAATCGATTTTTTGACATGTTTTATTGATTTCATAAAAAATGACATCACCATTAAATTCTACATACTTGAAATGTATAAAAAACTTTTTATAAGAAAAAAATTTTAATTTTGACATGGGCTGTCATATTTAAATTATTTTATCAGGTTTGACTATTTTTTATTTAAAAAAAGGAATATAACCAGTAAACACAGCCTACTTGAAAATGGGCATATGTGTGTAATATGCCATACACGGTAAACTTCATCATCTCCCTATACTTTTATTTAACGTAATTCTCTAATTCAAAAAACCGTGCCTGATCCTTTCTTTTTGGGATAAATCAATTTTTTGACAGTTTTGATTGATTTTCATAAAAAATGAATATCACCACTGAATTACGCATGCTTAAAAATAGGTATATATGTGTAAAAAACTTTATATTATTACTTAGATAAAAAGTTTCTTTTTAAGATGAGCTGTCACATTTAGATCAATTTTTTGACAGGTTTAATGAATATCACCACTGAATTCAGCATATTTGAAAATGGGTATACATGTGTGAAAAACGTTATATAATTATTTAAATAAAAAGTTCCTTTTTGAGATGAGCTGTTAAATATAAATCAATTTTTTGACAGGTTTGATTGATTTTGATAAAAAATGGACATCACCACTGAATTCAGCATAGTTGAAATATATATGTAACATTAAAAATATTCATAAAAACTTATTAATATCTGAGAAAAATAGGGGGCACTTTACGCCCCCCCCCAGCACTTGAGCGGACAAATTTTGCCCAGCACTAATATGGTTAATATGAAATTTTATTTTTATTTCCCATATGTTTTAATTTTGTTCTAATATATAAAATAATCATATTCTAAAAATTTCAAAGTTTTTTAATATTAGTTAAGAAATTGCTCATTGGACCCTCAGTCAGTGAATAACAAAAAATTAAAATGTAAAACTTACTAACATACACTAAAACCTTAGCTTAGGGACACTTCAAAAATAAAGACAATTCATTGAGGACCGTTTTTTATCTAATGGTTTTTATATGTAAATATCCTTCAATATTAGGGACAACCTCAATATTCGGAATTAAGGACACTTCTATACTATATTATTGATAAAAACCTTACTATTAAGGTCGACTTTTCCATTTAAAAGCTATTTGTATCAAATTCGTTGTTGTTTATTGGGTACGATACAACAGTTTAGCTAACAAAATATGAAAAAGTATGGATAATAATCTTTTAACAACTGTTTGTTGTACCCTTAATATGAAATTAAAAGAGCAAAAATGGTTGTGCAAAGTTGATAAACAAGTCTACATTTCACCATTGTAAGATGTTTGTGCAAAGCTTTTATATCTTCATTCATCTCTTCATGCAGATTGCAAATTCCCATTTTTCTATGAATCTCTGTTTTGACATCATTTTTTGCAAATAATGTTTAACTGCGTATGTAAAAAATGGTTATGCAAGATTGATAAACAAGTTTATACTTTACTATTGCAAGATAATTTTCGCAAAGATATCGGCTTCATTTGTCTCTTTATTTAGATTGCTGCTTTGTTATAAATTGTCGTTTCTATATATTACTTTTCAGAATTTTATATCGAATAAAAGGGACATCACTGCTTCTATTTTTTCTTATAAAAAGTAACTATTTTTTAATTGCCTTTGGAAAAAACTCCAAGTAATCAAGTCTTTTTCACGTAAAAACAGTTTGCGCGGACTTGCTTATGAATTTGGTTGTAGTAAAAAGGAAATCAGTTCAATATTAAAAATCAAAATGAAATTGAAACTCAAAACTTCAACAATTTTAATAATAATCGAAAAAAGACGTACTCACTACCATTTCAAGAAATAGAAGAAGATTGTATTGTCATGCAAGAAACACGAATGGACCCGTAACAGGACCTCTGTTGCAAGAGCAAGCGTAAAAAATAGCAGAAGCTAAAAATGTTACGACATTCAAAGCTTCAAATGGTTGGCTTCATAATTTTAAATTTTTTCGCAATCTACAGTGTGCCATAATCTCTGGTGAAACAGGAAGTGTTTTATGTTTAAAAATCATGAAGTTTAATACCGGTACCATTTCCCACCGAAAAGGGTAAATATAAAGTTGCTTTTTCAGGTCATTATTTCCTTGCGCATACGCAACCTTAGCTTTTTATTGAATTAAAACTTTGCTTATTAGATGTGGTTAAAGTAAACACTACTGTTTTTATAAAATCGGATGTTGAATCCCATGATACTGATTTATCTCTTAAGACTGAGTTGAAGTCTGTTCCTGTCAAATATACCAAAGTTGATGGAAACAAAATAAAAATAAAGCTACCGAACAAAAATTCTTTTGAAAAAACTAAAAATGTTTTGAAGACTAATACTGTTAAAAGTACGCCCATTTTTGCCCCTAAGTTTCATCTTAAAGTTGATAGTGAAATTTCAGACACTGAAGTTTTAGACTTGGTACTTGGGAAAAATAAATGAATTGAAAAGCTCAAAGATGAAAGTGAAAAATTTGGTGTTTGTTTTTCAAGGAACACTAAAGTTGATGGCAAAAAGGTTGTGCTTTCACTGTCTAATGTTTCTTTCTGGTAACAAAAATGTACATTTTCATAACATTTATGGTCCTCCCAATGATTCTTCTATTAGTTTTGATGAATTTCTTTTAGATTTGGAATCTTTTATGCTTAGTTTAGATAATAAGTTAATAAATGTTATTTTTGGTGATTTTAACATTGATCTATTCAAGGTTGATAAAACAAGTAGCTTTTTTAATTTAATGTCAGCTTTCTCCTATCCTATAGGTTGCGCATAACAAAACCTACTCGTCCCCAATTACATTTTTTTGTCTCTTGATGTTAAGCCAATAAATGAAGTCATCAATATTAGTAAAATTGATTATTATAAGTTGAAATCCAAATTGAATTCTCTTATTTTCATAACATTTTACATCCTTACTATGATGATCTGAATTCTTTTTTCATGATTTTGAACAATATTATATCGAAAGAAGTTGAAATGTGCGCCATATTTAAAAAAACAAATATAATGCCCATAAACTATGTATGACTCCTGGACTAATGAAGTCAATTAGAGTTCGTGATCTTTGTTTTATCGTCTCAAAAAAATTTCTGAAAACAACAACCTCTATAATACTTTAAAAAATAAATTTGCCTTTTATAGGAAAAAAAATAAAATTCTTACTCATGTAATAGGTTTTACTACAACACTTTCAGTTCTTGTTCTTCTAGGTAACTATGGAAGAGACTCAACAACTTATCGAATTGTTCGTCAGATAAAATTTATTTAAAAATTGACGGTAATGTAATAGAAGATAAAAGCTCTATTGCTAGTTGTTTTAATCAACATTTCTGCAATGATGATTCCTCCAATAGTCGGACAGATTACCCTAAATTTTACCTCAAATTAGCAAAACTAGCTTTACGTTTGACAAACTGAACTATGCAATAGATAGTTTTAAAAATCTTTTGTGCAAGATGTTTTTGATATCTCTGTAACTTTGATTCAAAATTTTGTTCAAAAGATTTCTCCTCTTTTGCTGATAGAATACAATTCTTGTCTTGAATTTTCCATATTTCCTAAAATTTTCAAGTTTTCCTAGGTTATCCCTATCTTTAAAAAAGGCAGTAAACACGTGATATCTAATTATAGGCCAATATCAATTATATCAACTCTATCCAAATTTTTTGAAAAGCTTATCTACACAGAATCTATGGTTATTTTTCCGAAAATGATTGAAAATATTACAAATTAGTTTACTCACAATAGTCTAAGTGTTAATAATAACAAAAATAAAGCAATGATTTTTTCAAATTGAAAAAGTTTAACTGTGCCTGAAATCAAATTGTTAAGTCCTTTAAATTTTTAGGTCTTGTTATTGATACAAAACTTAACTGGAGAACACATAGATTTCATGTATTATCTAAATAAAATTCTGTTATTGAAAAATTAAAATCTTTCCAAAATTTACTGTCTTTAAAAATAAAAATCATGATTTATAAGTCACTTTTTGTTGCCCATCTTACCTACAGCGTTAAAAACTGGGACAATATTATTTCAGCACAGAAAAAAGCAATTCGTGTCATTTTTAACAATCCTCGAATTTTTCACACATCTAGACTTCTCAAATTTGAACATCTCTATAAACTTCTTTTGGCCTTTTTTGTTTCCAAATTTTTCAATAATTTACTCCTTGTTACTTTTCTGGATTGGTTTATTACAAACAATTTTCTCTTCCAAGATACAGACTCCATAAATCAAATACTTCTTTAAAGTTTAGAATTTATAAACTATGGAATAATCATTTCAATAATATTTTTACCAAATATGATTCACATAAGATTGTAAAGGCAAAATTTATTAGTTATATTTTTTTATAGATATGTTGTTTGAATACTGGTGTTAATTTTAATTATTTATAATTATTTTTATTATTTTACATATATATTTATGTGTGTATATAGATATTTTGTTGCTTCATTCTTTTCAATTTCTCATCACATATTTATCCTATTTTTCTTCAATGTTTACTGAAATCATATATTTGTCCAGCTTTGTAATATTTTCATTTTTTTATTTTTATCATGGTGGTAGGATACCAGCGGTTCTTATAAGCCTTTTTCAACCATCCTATACATACTTCACCTTTCTTTCAAATCTCACAAATTCAATGTTTCATACTTTTATTTACTTTTTAATTCATTTTTGACTCTGTTATATCTCTGTGGTGTTAGTATGGAATAAATTCTTCTTCTTCTTAACGTCGAGTGTCTTCATCGAAAAAGAACAATTGCACCCTTTGTATCGAACCCAAAGCTTAGAGTTATCGAATCCAGAATCTAACCAACACTACTCACGCCTCATGATATGTGTGTGAAAAACTACATCTATTTTGTTCTCAAAGAGAGATTGAAGACTCATTTCTGTAGAAATTAGAAAAAATATATTTACTTTAAAGTTGAAAAACGAACAAAAATAAATAATTTCTTATCAAAAAATATGAAAATTTATTTTGATATGTTTTATTTTGTTTGATTTAATTGTTTAATTTGGCTGGAGCGAAGTCTAATATTCTTTTTGATTACATATATTGAAGATAATTTTCAAGTTAATATGATTGACTTGTGCAAGAAAATTTTTTTTTAAATAATAATAACAATAAACAAAGACTTATTGAATTTTATCTTGGTAGTGACAGATGAGAATAAGTGAAAACAAAGAGTAAAAATAAAACTTCTGAAAAGAATTAAGGTGGGTTGGAAACAAGCATTATTTCTATTTTTCTTATTAGAGGGAGTAAAAATTTAATTAGCTATGGTTTATTCAACGTAATAACTTTCTTTTTAATACATTTTTAAAGAAATATCTCTATTAATGTTTGAGTTTTCACTGGAAAATTAAGTGCTTAGATTTCCAATTAAATATAGGAATATTTTGAATAGACAATTGTCCACAATAAGAAGAATAGTGATTAATCTCATGTTATAAAACATCCTTTTCATCGCATCAACTCAATTAATTTTAAACTTACTTTTTACCAAGGTTTGTCAAATTCTAATGCTTTTTTACGAACGAATTTATTAATTGAATTGGATTGTTTCTGTAAAAGAGATTTAATTTAAGTTTGGCTTTGGAATCTATATGTTCATTGCCGAGAAGGCTTTAGTGGCTTCGGCACCAAACAATGCCGATGTGAAAAGAACAGCTTAAATTAATGTATATTGTGAGAATATAACGTATTATTAAAGGAGAGTTATCAGATTTTGATTTCAAGTCATTTATCAAAGATAGAGAATCAGTAAAGGAGAAAATTAGTAAAAAATCAAAATATATTTGTCGATGTATGTAAACGTGCTGAAAGGCAGTATGCATTCTGCATGGTATGGAGATGCTAGTTTAGCAGTGTTAATAGCGCCAAAAAATATCAGAAGGCTTTGATTTAGAAGTAACAAATAAAAGCAAAAGCTACAAGCATAGTACTTTCATCATAAGATTCCGTTGATGACACTCAGAGTGCACTTGCATTATTAACGACGTTATTGCAATAATGAAGAGTTCAGACTTACGATTGGATAATAATAATTCTTATTGTTAAATTAATGACTGACGTATATATATTTTAGAAAGGCTAACTAATTTAAATTCTAACGAGTAAAAGTCATTGAAATATATGTAAAAATGTTATTGAAAAAAATCAAAAATTGAAAAATATTCACTTGTAGAATATTCAAGATCAAAGGAAGCGTAACGACCATTCTTTGAGATAAATGAGAGTCTTTTTTGACAGAATAATCATTTTAAAGTACGTGTTTAATTTGTGAACTAATGATAAAGAAGATATTAAAATTTTGGGAGTAGACATACAAAATTTAAGGGACTTCCTTAAAACCCCATAATAGAGACTTTCTAGTTTATACAACTATTTAGTGTACTTAAATATATTGCCCCAAGATGCAATCAAATAAGTTAAAAATGAAAGAACAATTTGCGGGAGGAAAGATTTGAAAAAAAGGAAATGTTTATGCCAAGAAAAATAGACTATCGTTTTAATTTTGAAAAACGTTTGAAAACATTTCCATGAGTAATTTCAAAATTACGGCACTAATTGAGTTTGGAAGTTCATTAATCCCTAAATATTTAAAAGATGAATAAGGAAAAAAGTTTGCCTCAATGAAACACAGATCAGAAAATCGTTTATTAGTCTTACTAAAATTAAATAGAGTGTTCTTTAAATTCAAATTTAATTAGGTATTGACGCGAATACTTTTATTTTATCAAGCAGTAAGCTTAGTTTGTTAAAATTGAAGAGTATTTTTTTTTTAAATTGTTTATATTTATTTTTAAGGTACTTTATAAAATGTCTAAACCCAAAAAATTTTATTTATTTTAGTAATCTGTAATTATGAATAACCTTGACCTTATCCTAAATCTTGATAAGTTATTCAACATCTTTAAGTTCAAATTTAATCAAAATTCTGTGAAGCAAAAATTAGCTTATAGAAAAGTTTTTTTTCTCCGAATTGACTTGATACATTTTTTGTTATATATTTTATTTATAGAATATCTATTCTCTTAACAAAAAAATATGCATCGACTTTCTCAACAGATCCAGTAGAAGTTTTGCTATTGTCATTCAGACGTTGGATGAAGAGTTGGCGTAATTTTTCTAATTATAATCTTTTTAGCCTTTAATGAGGAAATATATATGTAGATGCTTGGCAGCATTTTTATCATGAACAAAGAACTTTGACCTTTCTTTAAGAGCGCACCTGTAAACAGCCAATTTATTGGGACAGTTCATTTTATCTTTATTCACAGCTATCTTGTGCTTTACAGTCCATCGCTTAGTCTAGTTGGATACTAGTATTTCAACTTTTTGAACATTCATTGGCTCCAATCTGAATTTAACGATATTCCGAGTATATTTTTATCTTTTTCATTTTAAAATATATGTTTGAACATTATTGAACAGCTCTTTTATCGTAAGCTAATCTAATAAACGCTCTCCTTATTTTAAATGTATTACAATTTTAGAAAGTAAATTTATACTTTTACGATTGGGAAGGCTTGTTTCTACTAATAAGTGATCAAACAACTGTATTGATGAGGTAGATGTGTCTTGTTTAGTCTTTTTACTATACTTCCAACGAAAATATTTTTATTAAGTTTGCATATCGCATATACATTAGTTTAAAAAAATACATAAATTGTTGGGGAGCTTATCAAGCACACTACAAGAATTGATGAAAGGATATTTGATTGATAGAGAAATAGAGTATTTTTGCTTTTAAACTGAATAGCTAGTCAAAATATTCATTCCCAAATAGCTATTGAAAAAATTAAAGTTTTCAAACTTTACAAAATGTAACAAACGTACTGATAAAGATTAAAAGTTACCTTTGTTGAAAAAAATTTTAACGCGAGTCTGACAATATTCATTGATATAAAATTGGAACGATTGGAAACTATTTTTCTCTCATTTAAAAACAAACAAATTTCCATTTTTGCAAAATGTTTGGTGTATTGATGTAACTAAATTTTTACCAAAAATCTCAGATTATTTAGAATAGCTGAACTTTTGTATCATGAAAAAAAGGTTCTGAAAATATTGAACTTATATTTCGCTAAAAACTAATTTCTAATGAGATAAAATACAATTATTTTTAATTTAACTCTAAATACAAATTTGAGAGAAGAGAGCTGAATGAGATAGGAGTTAAACAGGAGAAGAGAGCTTGAGTGAAAGAAGAGAGTTTGAGTGAAAGAAGAGAGCTTAAGTGATTGAGTTTTAGCAGAGAAAGCGGAAGAGAAAAACAGAGGAGACATAAAGAGAAATAGAATCACTGTGACAGAAGAAGTTGAGAAAATCTAGTGAATCATCAACATGTGTTTGCTCAAGAATACTACAAGGAGGACACTGTGATAAACATTGCTTACTTATTGTGTGAATATTGAAACAATGGATTTATTATTATATAGCTCTCACGCATCGTCTGTAAAATATGTTTGATAGGAATTTCAAAGCAACTTGGCATGATGTTTGACTCGAAAGTCTGCATTCCCTCTTTTATTCTCTTATCTTACATCATCATGTATTCGAATGATCATTACATTCTATAATGCGATCATCGTACATGTTTTATAAACAAGCAGCAACTCTTATAGAAAATTATTGGGGGGGGGGGGCATTTTCGCCCCCTCCCTTCCTGAAAACACATTGTGGTCCCCCCCCCCCCCCCGGATGTGCGTCCCTGGTCTGGAGATACATTTGCTTGATCTCTACGTCCTTTTCGTTCTGTAGAAACATTTATAAGTTGAGATTGGCATCAATTGGAAGAACTCACCACGTGACTAGATGACACAGCTCGTTGAGAATAGAGGGTCTTTATGAGTGTTTTTAATCTTTGTCATGTTTCACGTTTTCACTACTGGGTGGGTCCAAAGGCTCATTTTGACGTTTTGCGTTGTTACTCCTTAAATTTTAACATAGTAGGATACCTAAATTATAATATAAAAATCTTACAATTTAATAGGCTTAGTATTCAACTAATTATTTTTTGCCTTTCAAATTTATTTATAATTATATTGAAACAAATTTTAAGTGTATCGGTAAAAGTGTAGCAAGAATAGAAAAATTACTTCCAAATGAATCAATAAAATAAATGCCATTTTACATATATTCCCTAAAAATAATTTTTTGTCAAATAATAAGTAGCATATTCTAAATAGAAAAGTTTATAATTCTTCGTATAGTGCGGTCTTAAAGTCGAATATACTCAAGAGAGATGCAAATGAAGTCAACTGGTCACAACCTCCGTCCTCCTGAAGTATATAAGATTAAGAAAACTTTTCTCATAAGTATGTGTCGAAATTCATTGTTGTTATAATATCGCATCATAAATGACATTTGAATGGCAAACATTACGCACAATATGTAAGTGTAGTTTAGTATGTTTCTTACATCGTCAAAAAGATTTTTAAATTTTTATTATTCTAAATTCTAAGCCAAATCAACAGCATTCAAAAATTAAATTTATCCGAAATTATTTTTTCAAAAACTTTATACTCATAAACTGAACTTTGTTCTTTAAGAAAGTTAAGATAAGCAAGCATGTATTGTATGTTATCTATATATGTTACTATTATGTAGGTTGTAGATTGTTATTCAAGAAGAAAAGTTATTTTTATAGCATTTAGATTTTAAACACGTCTAAAATCTAAATACTCGTTTTACAGTTTCTGACTATAGAAAGTATTGAGGAGAAACGTTTATCAGAAAGAGTATTCAACAGTAGACCTAAAATGTTACTTTTGTTTATTTAGTAAAAAAATATGTAACAAAAAAGAATTGAGGAATCTGGATAAGGTATCGGGAGGTAGTAGAAATTTTTTCCTTTGCGACTCCGATACATGAAAAAATATGTATTCTTACGATTCCGATTAATCGCCACATCACTTAAAAAGTAGCTCCTAAAATGTCTTAAGGATGAATGCCTCAACTCCTATTCAAGGACACAATAAAAATGAAGAACTGAAAGTGCTCACGTTGTTAGGGCGTGGATGCGCTGCCGATGCATGGCATTTGTTATGAGTAGCATCATTCATAAACTGTTTTCGTTATTTTAGCTTTGCGACAGTCATTTACTATCTGGTTTTGCGCTCTCTAGACACTCTTGAAGACGATACGAATCTTTCCGAGGATGTTAGAAAAAAGATGACTTCCGATCTATGGTCTCATCTTCGTGACCCTGACTGGTTTTTTGATGAATCATCAGATCGGGACTCTTTTGTTTTGCAACGGTTTTATATCGTAAGTTGATTAAACCTTTCGGTTGTAGTTTCTATTCATAAATGAAGAGGTAGACTCGAGCTAAAAACAATGAGATCCAAATACGCTAGTTGGCCTCTCGATAAAGCAGAAGCATTTTTGATCTCGTGCTTTAACGATGTAATTCATATTGTGTGTATGTTGATATCATAGGTGTTCTTTAATTTGCATATTTCGGTTCTAGATGTTCCGGTAAATCAAGATGATTTATCTTCTTATTTTCTTCTCTATTAGCTTTATTCGAATATTTTTTTTTGCTCCACGATAAGGCCAGTGAGCCGACATTCTTGAAAAGTCTTTCCTAGTTGACTTTTCTTAGTTAATCTAATATAGGTCATTTTCAGTTGCTGAAAAATGAAACAATGATTTTTTCGTCAGCGATCTTGATAAGGAGTATTTTACCTCTACATACACGATCGCACTAATTCTAAGTATCTCCCCTCCCTCTTGTGTTTCGATGCACGAGTCGAGATAAAAATAAAAGTTTATTTTTATCTTCTCAAAACGCAGAAAAATATTTTTCTTTCATTTTATTTAGATAAGTCGGGAATTTTTAAAACTGAAACCACTGTATCAAGATACAATTGAAACAATTTGTCAGCAAATGGGCAAAGGCATGTCTTCCTATATTAATCGCGAAGTTTTGACAGTCAAGGAATACAATGAGGTAAGTTTCGCTCAAACGAATTTTAAGATTTCTCAACTTCATTAGTGCAACATCCCTAAAAATAGTAAAATATGAAATGCCTAAGAATTCTTATCTAGGCGTTCATTATTTTCAAAATTTTAATGCATTGAACATTTTGTCCTCATATATTCCCCTGACGCTATGCTTTTACTTGTACGAAATATGATAGAGTCAAAGCAAAAACAAACTCATAATACTTGATGTCCGCTATTATTTGTTTTTCTTTTTCTATTAGTCGCTTTGAGGCTGAAACAAAACTCTGTGAAGTTCGAAAAATTTAGATAATTTGATTCTCTTGCGTTCCACACACCTCAAACTGTTTTACTTTATCGACTTTAAATGCAAGCAATCTCTTTATAAGAAGTCATGCCGAAGTTCAAGGGAAAATATATAACGAATAAAAAAATAAAGGTTATTAGTATCAGTTAATTAGGGACCTAAAATGAAGATTACGGAGTTTATTAGTTGATTTGTTATTTGCGTTTGGTCCGCATATTTCATCTTCATCTTGTGCACAAGGTAGCTATGTTTTTGAATCCAAACAAAAAAAGATGAAGGTATTATGTAACAATGAAAACATCGAAGTACTAACGTTTGTAACTAATCAAAGAGAAGAAATGAATTAAACAAGTTTTGCGCTTTGTGTTAACCAGACTTGAACATCTTAAGCGTAGAGCTTATCAAAGTAAATGAAGCGCAAAACTACAACAATTTAGTGTAGAAATTGCCTACAAAAATAGTAATAAATCTATTTAAAAAAAAAAAAAAAAAACCACCTCTTTTTTTTTTTTTAAATTCACCCTAGAAAAAAAATGGTGGGGTGGGGGGGCTTTTTAAAAAAAAAAAACAAATCAAAACTTCCGCAATATTTTTAAATTTTTTTAATGGGTCTTTTAATTTTTTAGACTTAATTAATTTATTAATTTTTTAGACTTAATTAATTTAAGTCTGGCTAACTTAAATTTTAATCTGGTTTGCATAAAATCAAAAAAAATCGGTTGACTTATCGTTCAGATCCCCTACTTATAATGTAAAAAAGCTCGACCTAAGTGATGTCATATATTCCAAAGGTTAAACCTGGATAGTTCATCAAAAGACTACTGGAAAAAAATAATTATCCTAAGTTATTATGAGTATTTGAACAAAAATTATGTTGTTTGATTTAATTTTTATTATAAAAGGCTTTTAAGTGATCTGTTACTGTTATCAAAAATGAACTGTTTCAGAGTTATAATAAGTAGCTTTTATTCGGTTATATTTCTATAAATGATCAACTATAAATTGAAAATAGTCTAAATTTAGAACACTTTTTTTTTTAAAACACATACATTCATCGCAAAAAATTGATAAGTAAATAAGGTTCAAATTACTAAATTATCTATAAAAAAAATAAAGAAAATCAAATTATTGATAAAAAAACTTTATGAAATTTACAGACAAATTTATCAATTAAAAGTGATATTAAATTCAAATACAAAGATGTATGCAACTAAACTTTGAAATTATTTATTAAACACTTTTCTTATTTTTATAGACATAAAAAATAAAGCATTGTATTTATTAGTTTTTTTAATTCAAGTTCGAAAAAACTCAATTTTCAATCATGTGATTTCCTCTTTTGTCCTACTATATTAAATTTTAGTAGATAAAATTGTCTTATGTGTAAAGTAAAAAATTTATCTTTTATGTGTTTGGATTTAGAACATCAATAAATCGAGTTAAATAAAATTTAAAGTTAATTTATTTAAATTTTACCCTTTTAAATAAAACTCCTAAAAATAAAAAGAGTGGGACTGAGGTATCAAAAGGTACTGATGAAATTTTCCGATGAGATTCGGATATTTAAAAAAACACGATTCCTGATTGCGATTAATCGCATCTTCCCTATAAGTTATAAGGTTAACTACAGATAATATCAAAATTTTGTTTAAAAATATTTGTGATGAATTTTACTGATTTTTATATTTCTGATTCAGAGTATAATTTATATTAGGAAATAATCTCAAGATTTACTTCTTCTCGCCTTCCACCATTTTATTTGCTCAGATTAAATGAGGTTTTTCACATCCTAAAAATATTTCATTGTGCTTCCATTCAAAAAATGAATTAGTAGTGCGTGGCGTGTGATTTGTACGAGCATTTCAAACAGTCTATCGCTTTATTAGTACACCTACTACGTGGCAGCCCTGGTTGGAATAGGACTCTCGCAACTGTTCTCTCAGTCTCAACTTGAAGAGGAAATCGTCTCAAAGGATGAAGCAAGAGCCATTTCTATGGGCAGGTTTTTACAAAAAACGAACGTTATCCGCGATTTTCGCCACGATCAACTCAACCAGCGCACTTTTTGGCCTAGAGAAGTATTTGGATTTTTATTTTTTGAATTGAGGGCGTTAAGTCTATGCTCGCAGCCGTCAATAAAAGCGGTTTATCGGCTTCGCTTTGCCCCTTGAAACTCCTTTATGATATGATAATTTTTACTCTTTCAGCCCTCGCCTGCTGAAATCATCTTTGCCTTTGTGTTGCGACAGGCCTGAGTGTAAGAATACTTGCTGACCGCTCTCAGCAAGAAAATGCTGGACGGAACGAAGCGCTTCTAGTTTAAAGTTGTCCACCGTTTAAGGCTTCTTGGAGGATTAAATCTTTCATTCTGAAGACTTTTCATTGATTTTTAATTGTCTGGCTCTTTGTACTACAAAGACGAAAACCTAACCACTACAGTGAATTGTCTCAATTGGCAGTATTGATTATTATCAGTATTCATAATTTCACCATAAACGATGATATTTTCATAAATAGCCAGGATGCTATCGCGTTTGCACCATACGCGATTTAATAGTTTTTCCCCGCCAAATATTCACTTTATCCTTGGCAAAATTATTTCGAAATTCAGATTGCAATATTTTTTGAAATATCTTTCACATATGAACCATACAGTGTTAAACATGTCAAATTTCATGTTAAACCGTTTTTTTGGGCTTTAAAAAAATTAAAATTTTAAAAATTTTTTAAAAATGTTAAATATAAATAATTTTTATAAAATTCCTTTAAAAAAAAAATGGTTTTTGGTGGTTTTTTATTAAATAAAAAAAAAAAAATGTGGAGTTTTTTTTTGGGGGGGTTAATTTAAGTAAAAATTGTTATTAAAAAAAAAAGTCTTTAAAATGTGTTGTTGTAGCATCAAACGTAAATCGCAATCTAACCCATTCCAGATATGTGCCTTCTGTTGGAAGGTAACGGTTAAAAATTTTGCTACAATAATTATCCAAACAAGAAATTTTGTCAAGTTATCGTTGTGTGCGTGATGCTTCCATAAAAAGAGTTTCTAAAATGCATTGAGCTCTTGCATCTAGCGGTGAAATAACGCTAAGATTTTCTTAGCGCTAAACGCTTATTTTTCGTTAGCGATAAGCGCTACCCTAGCACCGCACTGTCCACCCAGCTCCACTCCTGGTCCCAATACCAACCACGCCACCACCTAATAAACAGATCAATAACCAGTCTCGCACCTCATAACACAGTACATAACGACAACACACAGAGCAGAGTGATTCTAATTGACAAATAAAAAATAAAATTAAACATTCTTTTAAACAAAATTAGATGAGCTTTATTTGAATAACATTAAAAAACTAAATACAATCTGAAAGGTAGGAGAGTTTTCTGACGTTTCCATCACTAAGGCTTAACCTTTTCTGTTCAAAAGGTGCCCAAGCATTGACATGACTCTTTCAGCGGATGTACATGATGCCTGGACGCTGCTGTACTTCAAAAACAGCTTTGACAACACTGGATAAAGATTTCGGTTCTTTCTCCAAAACTCTGAAGACTGATCGTCAATTGACAATGCTTTTTCTTTTTCAAATCCTTCAATTTCATCATCAACATTGTACTTCTTAACATCAGCAAAGTCTCATTTTCCTCATCACAAATTGTTGAAATGAACTTTGTTTTCTTTTTAACTGGCTCATCAATGTTTTACTTGGCATTATCTTCAGCAGAAACCGGCATAGAATAAGCTATTTCCCTTGCTTCTTCTCTTATTCCAGCAACAATTTGTTCTCTAGTCAGGGTGAAGTGTCCAATATCAAGCTCATTGAGGAACAAGAGTCTACTGAACCTCTTGTCAAGAAAAGAGGCTTTGGCAAGAAGGGTGAAGTTTAAATTTTCGCGACACCTCTCAATTAATTCTTTAGACAGAGTTTTCTTGAAAACATTAACATGTTTGATCATCATCAGAGTTTTTCAAAACGTTGAGGAATTTTGTTGCAAAGGAAGAATACATGCCCCTGTGCTGTATTTTTCAGCTCCTAATTGGATGGTACCTTCCTCAAGGATATCTAACAAAGGAGTGATGTTTAGCATAACTTTGTAATGGTCATCAATTAGAGCCAAACTTTCATATTCTACATCATCATCCTTGTAGAACAGTTTCAATGCAGCATTAATAGCTTCTTTATTTATCATGGCTCTATTTTCATCAATCTCTCCAGCAGGTTCATTGAGAAAACTTCGGAACATGGTTGTAGTTGACGTGAATCTTGTTTTTACTCCACCCTTTAAACTGATTGGCTTGATGTTTTTCTTTAACTGCTCCTTCTGAATGTTACCTTTCAATTTTGACGACATGTTTGCTTTTGTCGTGATCTTGCTCAATTTTTCGCGAAGATCAGTCAACTTCTTTGAACTTTCAAGAGCCTTCTGACTGGATTTACTTTCGATATGGGGCAAACAACCATTTCTATTATCAAAGGTTGCTTTCATGGTCGGCTCATTGTCTGTGGTGGTCGAGACCACCTTCTCATCAATTTCATGATCATCCAAACTATTTTTAACAACATTTCTGTACACTGGAGCTGTCTTTGAGTCGGATTTGACAAAAACCAGAATCTTCTTCTTTGACTCAAAAGATTTAGGATCTATCCAATGAGCATTTATGTCAATAAACGTCTTCCCGGAGAGAGTCGTACCTGCGTCGGTGGTCACAGACAAATGATCAATATTTTTGAACTCTTCAACAACTTCCTTCTTCTTAGCACCATACAACTTGTCAATATCTTTGGCTAACGTTGTATGTGAAGGTAACTGTAATCGAGGATCGGCTAGATTTATAATCTTTTTCAGTCCTTCATCTTCGACAATTGAAAGAGGTCTGGACAGCTGTGAAACCCACTCAAGAGAGCTTTCTTAATTCAATTTGCTTCGGATGATCTTTGTTGTACTTTGAAACAGAACTATTCTTCAAAGTTTTGGCTGGTTGTTGTTACTTTTTTCATCCTCTTTCATATTCCTCTCTATGTTCATTCTTTAAATGATTTCCTACATTTCCTAGACTACCATTGTACTTGAATCGCTTTTCACAAAGAGCGCAAACAACTTCTTTAGCTACAAGTTTTCCATCAACTTTTCTTTGTCCAGCAAATCTCCATACTTTACTTGGGGTGAAATTCTTACGTTTGACTACTGGAGGGTAAAGCAGATCATCTTTCCGCCTTAACTGGACTGGGGAATTAGCTCTGAGCTTTTTAAAAGTTTCTCCTTTGGGTTTTTTCTCTTCGTCATCGTCAACAACTTCTTCATTACCTTCATCATCATTGTTGTTGTCTATTGTATCTTCCAAATCCGACAATCCTCCTTCATAGTCATCTGAGGCAGGGGCGCACATTAGGGTGTTTCCCTTGCCCCATAAAAATAAAAAAGTTACTTAATAACGTCTTACTTTTTTTATGAGTGGAAAATCATGAAAAAGTGTTAGATTTGAAGTTTGGTTGACATTGAAATTTTTTTAGGTATCCCAAAGTTAAAAAAAAGTTGTATTGTTTTCAAAAAATGCATTTTTTTTTGTTTTTATTAAATTGAGAAGCTATATTTAACATATTTATTATTGAAAATGAAATATTTTACACAAAATAATAAACTTTATTTTTTCTTTGATTTTTTAATTTTTTTCTATCATTTTCCACAACTTGTAGTATGTCCTGATATCTTTTTTCATCACGTGTTAGAGAAATGAAGTCAGAAGCTAGTTTTACTCCTCTTTCTGCGTTGTCGTTGATCACACAAATGTTAGAAATTTTTTCTTTTGCATTTAAAAATGAAACATCACTTTCCCACTTTTCAACTTCTATGGAAATAAAACTTTCATCAAGATTAAGATGCTTAAAGAAGGACCAAGAAGTCTTTCCGATCAGTTGGTGGATTTCAACCTTTTTTTTTGAAAATTTGTGTTTTAGGAAAAGGTTTTCCATATCCAGCACCATGCCTTTGGCTGAAATTATAGTCCTTTTCAAAAGAATTTAACGCAACAACAATTTGTTTTTTCTCATAAATATTTACCTTATCACTGAAAAGAGATATTGGAGCCATTTCTTCGCATAGGTACCAAAGATGATTCATGAAAACTTTTTTAGCAGAGATAAACATTGCGTTCTTCTCGTCTTCAAGAAAAGAATTAATTAAAACCAAATCATTATGAACGGTGTCCTGAGGGATGTCAGCTGTAAACCACCATGGTAAATAATAAAATATGCAAAATTCAACAAAATCAATCATTTTTTCCATCTTGTGGGGTGGAAAATCTTCTTTTAATTCTACCAAAACTTTATTCTTCAACATAACAATTTTTAAACAGTAGAGAATAATTACCATCCATCTTGCTTTACTTATAGAACCTGGTACTCTGAATTTTACTAATTGACGTTCACCTTCTAGATACATCAGAGACAAGAGAAGAAGTTCCTTGTAGTCATTTCTAACTAAACTCTTTTTTAGCATATTTTTAAAAAGAATAATATGTTAGCATTTATACTTTTTTCCTTCGTAATAAGTGTAATTAGATCGCTCTTCTGAGTAAAAAACTTGAAAGTTTCTTCTAAATTTATGAAAAAGATTTACTTCTGGTCCAGATTATTTGTAAATTTTTGTAGTTTCCAAAATTTTCTTTAACATAATTTCTCCAATGTGATGTCTGCAGGGACACCAAAAAAGAGGTCTTCCTAATTTACTTTGAACATACACAAGTGGCTGATAAACGTCCGGTATTAAGACTTGTGGTGTCAAACACCATAGTTTTAACAGATTCCTTACAATCCCAACTTTCAAGCAAATCTACAGAAGCTTTTGAAAGAACATCCCCACCTTTATTTTTTTCATATGGACTTATCAAAGGCACGCCAAACAATTTAATTATGTCATTGTTCGAAACGACAACAGGCATTCTCTCTTCATAATGAAACTTAATTCTTAATGTTGGGAGTAACTTTCCATCCCAATGCAAATTTAAAAAAGTTTCTGATGCCCACGAACTTTTTATTATTTTAGCAGTTTTTCTATAGCCTGAACTTTATACTTGTAGACTTGAGAAGGATGTAAATTTATTTTGCTTGTATCACCTTCACACGCTTCAATAAATGACTGAAGAATTGTAGCAGAAGCTGTTGATGAGACATTGTTTCTAATGAAGGTAGAAACTAAATTTTCTTTTTTAAGATATCATGATTGATATCATCCACTTTTTTTACACCTTTTATGCGATCTTTTGGTTAAAACTTCAGTGTTATCTTCCCTTTCTTGACATTCTTTTTCAAGGTTAAACTCTTCTTTAATATCTGAAATTTTTTGTTTTTTTATTTTTTCTTTTAGTAAAGCACTTTTTGTATCTACCCCACTGTAAGAAGCATTATCTCTGTCATGTATCATTTTTTCTAAAAAAAAATGGATATCTTCATCTATCTCCTTTTTTTCAAAGGGTGTTTTTCCCCTTTTCATCTTTTCCATTTTTTGCAAAACATCTCTTGGCCAAAAAGGCATTGTTTGTGTTAAATTATTTTGAAATTTTTTAATCTTTGTACTATTTATTTTGACGATCACCAACTTTGAATTTTTTATTTTATTATATTCTGATACAAACAATAAAATTTTCTGATATACAGTAAACATTCAGTATAAGCACATATTCGATATAAGCACAGAAAGTTAAAGACCCATATACTTTAACAGTATATAAGATAGGAAATAATCGCTATAAGCACATATCTTTATAAGCACATAGTAGTTGGTATAAGGTACGTGGTTTGTATGACATTTACTTATAAATAATGATGGCTATCACAAACCAACACATGCTTACAAGCTATTAACATGATTAGTCTACAACAGGGAGTATAGGCAGCTCTTATTAAAACTTTTTCATGCTATCTTACTTCATAACATATTGATTTCACAGTTCATCTGTCATATTAAGCTTATTGTTTTCAAGTTTATGTTTTATTGTGTTATGCTGAGTGGAGAGAAAATACGTAAAATACTACGATAACCTATCAAAACTTGAAAGTAACTTTGATTTATTGTTTTTATTCTTGTCACAAGCTGCTCTGACGAGAGAGGCTGAGTGAAGCAGTGTAGTTTATTATATACACTTAGTCTTAAATTTAAATTAACTTAGTTTTGAATTTAAACTTCAAGTTGTTAAAGAAGTTGATCATGGGCTTAAAATTAGCGATATAGCCAAAAAATATGAACTCAGTCACACCTTAGTCAGTAGATGGATCAAAGATAAAGAGAAGTTTTTGAAAATAAAGATTGTAAAAGAAAAAGAAGAAGAGCAGGGGTAATGCCTGATTTAGAAGATGCATTGTATGAATGGTTCTGCTTAATGAGAGAGAAAAAAGTTCAAATTTCAGGTCCTCTTTTAATTGAAAAAGCAAAACTACTTTATGATCAAATGGCTCAAACATCCGAAACAAGTAATTTAACTTTTTCAACTGGTTGGCTACAAAAGTTTCAAAAACGATTTAATATTGTTCACAAATATCAGCACGGAGAAAAAGAAAGTGCAGATTCAAATAGTGCAGAAGAATGGAAAAAGTTTTTTCTGGAGAAAATTTTAACAAAATACTCTGAAGATTGTATATTTAATGTTGATGAAACTGGCATTTATTACAGAGCTACTCCAAATGGCACTCTTGCTAAAAAATGGAATCGTCAGCGGTAGTAAAAAAGCAATGAACAGACTCTCTTTATTGTTAGGTGCAAACATGTCTGTCATTGAAAAACTACCTTTGCTTGTCATAGGTAAATTTCAAAGTCCACGCTGCTTCAAAAATAAAAAGAATAATTTACCCGTACAATATACCTTCAACAAGGCCTCTTGGATGACTTAAAATTTTTAGTGATTGGCTGTTTAACCTAGATAATGAAATGATGAAAAAAAACGCAAAATAGCTTTAATAATGGACCAATGCCCTGCACATCCAAAAGACTTAAAAACATCCAATATTGAAATTTATTTTTTACCTGCCAACACATCTTCAATTATACAATGCATGGATGCCGGTATTATTCGAAGTATTAAAGCACATTATAGAAAGAATCTGATGAGAACAGTTATACAGCGTTTGAATTGTGGACAGGATGATGACATGGAGAGGGCTGTAAAATCTGTTACAATTCTTGATTCTCTTCATTTTTTGCAAGATTCATGGAACAGTGTTTCTCCTCAGGTAATTAAAAATTGCTTCCAAAAATGTTTTAGCTGGAATTCTGAAGAACTGGCATCTTCAGAAAGCACAGCTTCGAAACAGCAAACGACATCACAGAAAATTTGATTTCTGACAGTGAAAGTGAAAAAAGTGAAAACCAAGCTAAATTCTCAGCAAGCTTTGGAAATGATGGATGAAATTAAAAAGGTTTATGAGCAATTAGGAATTCCGACAATAGATTTTAAGAAAGCTCAAGAATCACTCAGAAGTTATGTAATTGAGACAAGAAAACTGCGTCAATGTACTATTAAAGATTTTTTTTCAATCAATAAATAATTCTGTTTTAATTTAGTTATATTAACTTATGAAACATTTTTAATTCGAAAATTCGATACAAGCACATATTCGATATAAGCACCAAAGTTGTCACTCCCGTGAAGGTGCTTATAGCGAATATCGACTGTATTTTGTTTTTAGATATTGTTGGTATATTCGCTTTCTGATAGTGCTTCTCGACTTCCTCAACGACTTTTTTTGAACTAAGAACACTTATTTTTGTGTTTTTAGCAGAATCCTCTTCTCTAAACTTTTTCATAAAGCTAAGATAGCACAGCAAAACTTGTTTAAAGGCTGGAAGTCTACAACCAGTTATAGTTAAATGAGTAAGTCCAGGAGTACTTCCCAGAAAAGGAAAATCTTTGCAAGAAAACCTTGTATTCATAATAACAAACAAAAAACTGCGGATACATCACACATTAATTTATATTAAATTTTTTTATTTGTTTTACAATGGTTAGAAATTAAAGTAAGTTTAATTATTTATTTTATAATAAATATTTTAAGTTTATATTTGTTGTACTCAAAATAATAAATAATAATAGCAAAAAAATAAATTTTTAATTAACGGCATCTATTTTGCGAACTAAAAAGTTATCTTAACATATTTTTGTTCATTGCACCACCTTAACAATTTTTTTTCGACATTTTCTTTTTTGGGATTTATTTATGACTCATAATACAACTCTAAAAAAAGTAAGGCATAATCTGACAACCTCGGGGCGATGGAAACAGCCTAGCGCACATACGGGGGGTGGGGGCGATTTTCTATAAATGCCAAGCTGCTTCTGAATTCATATCGAACATATTTTACAGACGATGCGTGAGAGCTATATAAAATAATCCATTGCTTCAATATGCACACAATAAGTAAGCAATGTTTAATTATTAATTAAGTTGTTTGTGGCGTTCGCACCCATCCTTTCGGATATCGTGGCCAGCCCGGAATGCTGAGTCCAAGTCTAACTGGACTTTCCATCCCACTAAACACCTACCGGCCCTTGTTACAAAAGAATAGCTCTACCTTGTTATATATATTATTTTACAAGAATTTATGTTACAATATATAAATACAACTGAGTGAAAGATACAACCCTAACGCGAACGCTCCCAATTTGGGAAGGCAGTGTTTATCACAGTGTCGCCTCTTTATAGTATTTTTGAGCAAACACATGTTGTATGATGATGATCTACTAGATTTTCTCATCTGTCACAGTGATTCTATTTCTCTTTCTGATCCACTAGATTTTCTCATCTTCTGTCACAGTGATTCTATTTCTCTTTCTGTCTCCTCTGTTTTTCTCTTCCGCTTTCTCTGCTAAAACTCAATCATTCACCCAAGCTCTCATTCAAGCTTTCTTCTTTCATTTTCTCTTGTTAAGCTCTCCTATCTCATTCAGCTCTCTTCTCTGCAGTGACGTAGCTAGGCTGGGCATGAGGGGCCGTGCCCACTCTCCTATGTACCGCATGGTGCCGCCATGCATCTTATGCGATATCAGTTTATGAAAATTTCTCCAATGAAAGGATCAAGAAAGTATGAATAATGTTGCTCACGTTTTTTGTTTTTAAATTGTGCCCCCCCCCCCCCCCGCCTATCAACTTTTTTTCTGGTTACACCACTGCTTCTATCTAATTTTCATTTAGAGTTAAATTAAAATAGTTTTCAATCGTTACAATTTTATATCAATGAATATTGTTAGACTCGCGCTAAGTTTTTTTTTTCAACAAAGGTCATTTAATCTTTATCACTACGTTTGTTACATTTTGTAAATTTGTTGATTATTATAGTAAAAATATAATATCGAAACAAAATGTTTAAGTTGTTAAAAATGTACTTAATCTATTTGTGACAGCTGTCAGAATTTTATTTTTAGACAGAAATATTCAAAAAAATGCCATGATTTTCTTTTCTCGTATACTTTGATTTATGTTAATTTGGTCCTCGGACATTTCGCCCCATTATTTTCATAAGACATTTTGTTTCATGGACAATTCGCCCCGTTATTTTCATAAGACATTTTGTCTCATGGACAATTCTAAAAAATTAAGAGATAAAATGATTAATTTGAAATAATTTAATATAGATAAAATAAACAAGAATATAAAATTTTTTAGTAATTTTACACAAAGCAATGGATGAAACAAATAGCCTATGAGACAATTTGTCCAGGGGGTAAATTGACTATTTATAAACTCTAATTCTTTATGCCTCCTATTATTTTGAAATTATTCTGAGAACAGACGGTTCCATTTTAAAATAGTGAAAATTGCTTTATTAGTTTATTTTGTCCTTTCTCCTTAATTATGTAGCAAATTTTTCAATTTTGAGTAAAAGGTAAGGTGCAGCGGGTGTATTTTCATTGACAAGGCACTGATGTACCGCTTATGTCAAACTATGAACAAATTCGTATCGATGAGGAATCGAATCCAGAGGCTTCCGTGCTGAGTCTATCTCAACCAACCTGCCATGCCACCCATAGAGTATGCTGTAGGGGGGTAGGTCAAATTAGTTTTCAAAAAACTTAAGTTATGCTCTAAAATTTTTTAGTTTTGTTGAAGCTCTATAACTTTTTCTGATAGACTTTTTTTCCTTAAAAGTTATTATAAAAGGCAAATCATTGCAAAATGTTAAAAGTTATTTTACTTTTTGTAGCTTGTATCAATTTAGCTTTTAAACTATTTTTAAATGATGCTGAGTAAAATGAAATAATGCGATCTTAATTTTTGTTTTATTTTTGTTTGCACAATTATAACTTCATTTTATACCCTTGCCCATGAATCAATCACATTTTTTCATATAAACATCGCAGGGTGTCTAGTAGACTCTTTGCCTTTAGACTACATTCACTCATATAAAACTATCCAACCTTCAGTTATTTGTTTTCTCTATGAATCAAAATATTCTTTCATCAATTCCTGTAATGTGCCTAGTAGACTACTTCATTTTTCAAATGAAAAGCCTATTCCACCCCCTAACAATTTTGGATTTTTTTAAACTAGTGTATATTCGATGGTTGTAGGTAAAAATGCCCCTTAATTTTTGATTTTCAGGATTTTTTTAATTATATAAATATTTTTATTTGGTACAGTTTTGAAAGGCTAAATTTCTAAAATTTCTTAATATATAGGGTTTTTTTCATAAAGTTCTTGAAAACAATAGCAAAGGTGCAGATTTGTGGGAATGTGTTCTTAAAATCAGTTAAAACACAAATTATATTTAGAAAGTGTTCTGATACACAAAGTCCAAAAATATTTGCTGTTTTATAAATTATTTTTTGTATTTAAAAATTGTCGTATGCTGAGTTTTTTAGTTTACTTTAATTAAATTTTAAATGTTTTAGATGAAAAGTTAACTTTTTTTTTACAAAAAACCTTTATTTGACATATCTTTTTAAAAAAAAAAATTTTTTTAATTTTAATTAATAATTTTTTGATTTTTTTTGTGTTGGGGCATTTTTTCCTAATTTTAAATTGGGGCATTTTTACTGGTGGCGTTTTTTCCTACTTTTTAATTGGGAGCATTTTTTCTGCACACGATATTCGATATGCAAATTTAATTAAAATATTTTTGCTGGAAGTATAGTATTTAAATTCACCAATTTTGTAAAAAAAATATAAAGTAGTCTTATAAATTTAGGACTTTAGGTATGCGCTGAATACACTCTATTTTAAAGGATTGCTTGAATATTTGGTCTCCCGTGGTATTTCCAGACCACTAATTTTGAAAATTGCAATAAAAAAATTTTGCCCCCCCCCCCCCCAATAATTTTGAGGATGTGCGCCCCTGATCTGAGGGACAATCGACATCACTGACACTATTTGGGTGGGCATTTAAATTCTTTTGGGGGACAATATAAGAACGCATTTCGATTTCATATCTAAATAATCATATCTTTATTTAATTTTGGCAAGAAGGGACATGAAAGTTTTGGAGGTGCAAATGCCTCTTAATTCGGGCCTAGTTTGGTCCGTCTCCAACGCTATAAACTTAAAAATGGGCCACATTTGTTGATAAAAGAAAAATATAGAAATAATGAAAATGCGTACTAGTAATTTTTCATTCATAAATACTTTAGCTGCAGTAAAAATATGTTAAATATATTTTCTTAAAAATCGCCTTGTTGTTAGAGGCCGTATTTTTTGTAAATTTTACTGCCTTTTCATTTATAAAATTTTATTGTGAAAAAAACTACTGTTTATAAAAAATAATAAAACCCTAGCGCTCGGTATAATTAAAATTTATAGTTTATTAAAAATATAAATTATTTTATTAGTATATTTTTATTACTTACTGATAATATTATGATTTATATTACTTACTGATATATTTCTGGAAATTAAAATGGAAAAGTTTGGTCGTTCAGATATAATAAAAATTGTTATGCTGCAACTGTTTCAGTTTCGATACAAAAGGCAAAACTAGGGTTAAATATCTTTCGTCATGACAAGCAACTCAATTTGCTCTCGTTTCTTTGAAGATTTTTACAAAAACCGGTGTCTTAGAGAATTATTCTGCACGACTGCGATTTTAAAGACTTGTCAGCTTTGGAGAACTGTATTTTATTGTCAGTTCATGTCGGTGTGTAGAACAGAATGAGTGATAATCATACGTGGTACAATTGTTCTCACAAGCTCAACAAATTTAGAATTTCCGAGCAAAGCTGAAGCCCCATCTGAACAAATAAGTGAGACCATATTCAATGAAAGATTGTTGTTTTCGAAGAAATCATGAACAATCTTCTTTATTAGCTACTTTTATTGCATTTAGTGGATCACAAACCCAAATTCTTATTTGATTTCGTTATTTTAACTTAGCGTACGAATGCAACCACTCGGATTTGATTCGATTTCGTGGTGCAAGTTATGCTTTGAGGCAGCGAACTTACTTCCAACACAATAATGCATATTGGACATATTCTTTTATCCATTTTCCTTTTGTGCTAGCAATAATTAAAATTAACTCCTTGACAAAGTATTACTAAAAAGCTGAAAATATAAATTGTGAAAGCTTGGTTTAAAAGGTTTCTCAATTACCAAAATAAAATAGAAACTTTAGAAATGATGAAATAGATTGCAAATGTTCTGACTCATAAAAATATTATATATAAATGAATACATTTTTACTTAGTATAAAGCCTTAATTTCATTTTGAAGCTTTAGGAGATGAAAATTTGAATAAATTATAGGAAAATAGAAATAGTTCAGATTTTGACTAAATATCCTTCCGAAACAGCCTGGAGCCAGACATAGGAGCCATATTTTTAATCTTTCAGGCTCCGGCTCCATGTTGACAGATCCCTATAAAGAGCTCTAGCTCCGAAGCATAATGTAATAAATAATATTACAGGTGAAGGTCATTTTAAACTTTAGCGGTTACTGTAAGTATAGAAATATTTTTTATCGATATAAAAATAGAAAACTTTATTTGCAGTAAAAAAATGGCTTGACCCGGATTGAACGAATAAATTTTAGACTGCTCTATTTTTACGCTTGCATCTGCCGTATATTTTGCTTTACAGCAGGGGTATGCAACAATTTTGAGGCGTGTGCTGCATTGATGTCAACCTAGGGTTTAGCGGGCCTCAGCGTAATTCGATTCTATAGAAATTTTAAGAGCGTTATTCAAATTCCTATGTCTCATTCAATGTGCGTACTTAGACAAAAAATATAGTTTTTTAATTATGCGCAATTATTTACTTGATTTTAAAGACTGTAGGACTTCAAATTGTTTTAGAACGTGATAAAAGCTTTCCTGTCTTTGAGCTGAAGTTTTGAAAAGTCTAGGAAAATACTTTTGAATAAAATGCGATTCTAACGAGTGTTAACAACGTCCTGCCTCTAGATCTGTGATGTAGAGAGAAAGCAGATCAAGTTGTTATATCATTTGTCTGTTTAAGATTTGGCAGAAGTATGTTGAGAAGAGGGAACACTTGCTAGACAAAGATAAGAGATCTGAAGCGCTGTGTTGCCTCAATGACATGATAGCAGATGCGCTCTCTCATACCTCAGATGTCCTGGCTTACATGTCTAGGATAAAAACAAAGTCTATTTTCATGTTTTGCGCCGTTCCACAGGTAGAGAGTTAATTAACATCCTTTTAACATCTTGACAGATTAGATGAATGGGTTTAGAAATTTCTATGAACTGTTTTAGGTGATGGCCCTGGCTACACTTGAGTTGTGTCTCAATAATGGCCTACTTTTCGAGAAGAACGTTAAAATAGATCGTAGTGAAACGATTTCCATCCTTCTAAATTGTCAAAACATGCAAAATTTTCAAAAATATTTCTACTTCTATTCCAAAAAAGTAAGAAAAACCTTGCAAATTTTTCCCATATTCGAAATTTCATGTAAAATGCCAAATTCATACTTATGAATGGGCACAAATTCATAGCATTAGTGCTGTGCAAATTAATTGCGACAGTGGTGGGAAAAATAAAAAAACAAACAAGTGTAAAGAGTTTATTATATCATTTATATTTAATAAGAAATATGTCCACCTTTGGCCTGTATGACCATTCTCACACGCTTTGGCATTGATTTTACCACTGTCGAACACATTTTCACCAGTTCTTTGTCATGGTACCAGGTTTTGATAATGGCTGAAATAAGCTTTTCCATAGTTGAACAATCTTCTCTCGCGATCCTGCGTTTAACTATAGCCCACAAATTTTCAATTGGATTGATGTCCAGCGAGTTCCCAAGCCATGGTAGAACAGTTAGACCAGTTGTTTCGAAGAATGCTATCATTTTTTTCTATGTGTGACACCGGGCAAGGTCTTGCTGAAAAATAGCCCCTCCATCTGGAAAGTTTTTTCTACAGTAGGAAGCAAATGGGTTTGCAAGATATCCATGTACTTATCGCTGTTCATCATTCCTTCGATTAGTATAAGTCTTCCTGGACCTTTAGCAGTGAAACTTCCCCAAAACATCTTTTTAGGTGGATGTTTTGGGGCTTGCTGAATGTGTCCATCTCGTAGAGGCTCGTTCACACTTCGTCTCACTACCGAAGATCGGTGGCCATGAACTCTAAAATGTGCTTCATCCGAAAATATGACATTGCTCCAGGCATCTACATCCCAGTTTTTATGATCGCGTGCCAACTGAAGCCGTTTTCTTTTCATGGCATGTGTTAACAGTTCCTTTTTCAATGATTTTCTGGCAAACCTACGACGGACTGTTGATGAATCAATATTTATTCATGATGCCGATAAATCTCTTGTAAGATCTTGGCTTGTCATCCCGTGGTGTTGTTTTGCGTTTTCTTCCACAGTTTCCTCTTCTCTCTACCTCCACATGACTAGTATCTTCAAACTTCTTTACAAGACGTCTCACAGTCAATTTTGCTACGCCTAGACATTCAGAAATCTGTCTGAGAGTTTTATCAGTATGTTTTCTAAGAAATATAATAGCTGCACGTTTACGTGGCGTAACGCCCATAATGAATGATAAGCGAGAACTAAATAGAAATATATAATAAAAATTAAATATAAATGACTAGAACATTCTACAATCATTAGAACATTAGAATATATACGTTATATTGCATAACCAATGATTTAGCAAGGCATGCGGTAAAGCAATGATTAATTTCAAGACTGTCCCAATTAATTTGCACAGCACTGAATTTTAGCCATAAATTTTTTATATGCGATTCCAATACTTTTTATGTCTGTTTTTGGCACGTAATTTATTTTTTAACATATCTCTTAAGGTGATAGGCCCATAGTATTATGGTAGCTGTAATTCAGTGCTCGGCAATCTTTTTCATAATGCAGTACTAAAACTAACTGACAAACGCATTACGCGTGCCAATCTGATAACACCAAAATATAAAATATGCATAGAGTATGAATCTACGAAAAGATAAAGTCGGTGTGAATTTACCCAAATCTCTCAATATCAAGGTATGTGTTCAAAATGTTACATCAGTCTTTTTTCATTTCTCTTGAGTGGCTCATTGATTAGCAACTCATAACAGAGAAGTCATCAAGCTTTCTTGGTGCTTTTGAAACGAATGCAATTTAATGCACAGCTCGGTGTTCAATCCATTCATCCGTATCCAGTCTTTTTGGGCATGCTTTTCTAACGCAAGTATTTCTTTTTTTCAGATAAAGAGCAAAGTAGAATGGCTAACTGCCGACATTGAAGTAAAAGATGCGATACATGAACGCAGTAGCCATGTTCTAGAGCAAACCTTTTCCTTTAATAGCGCCATTTTTTATCATTTTCAACTCGTCAAGCCTTTTTTAACACTCATCCTATACTCAATTATTTTTTATTTATTTTTAAACTTTTTTATTTTTTGATCAAATCAATTTTATTGGGGCCTTGCATTTTCTTTGTTGATTTATATTTTTTGTTCTACCTTTGTATCATTTTATGCTGATTCTTTAAATAAAGGCATTCTTGTATATTTTAGAATCCTCTAATTTTTATTTTAAACAATTTTACCCTAATTAATTTTGCATAATAAAAAAGTTAATAGAAATATTAAAAAATGATACTTTATTCAAAGGGTAAACTTTCGGCTATTATCGTCATCAACAGATCAACAGAATAAAAAATACTAATAAAAACAAACAAAATAGCTATTAATATTTAAAATACTAAAATTTCTGAAGTAAAAAAACGCCAATATTTGAATTTGATCCTTGATCTTGGAAAGAGTTTGCCCATTTTTGTACTCCTATTTGGTTTTCAAGATTCAACCTATTTCTGGCTTTATCTTTGATATAGAGAAACGCAGAAAATTCATAAGCCAGGCTCATTTTTTAAGTGTCTCACATACAAATATTTTCAGTCTTCAATCACTCTATCTTAATTCATGAATCAAAAAAATTGTTTTTAGAAGTATAGAATTTTAATAAATGTCGAATTAATTCTACCCTAAATTTTCTATTTTATCCCGATTGAGAAGCACTGAGGATTCATAACTTTAAATTATATAGCCAATTTATGAGTATTCCCAAAATTACTCAACTTTATTTTTAGTATAATTTATATTTTTGAAATCTTGACAAGGTTGAAAAAGGTGGAATTTATCTCACATACTCTACCTTCGCAGGACACACACGGGCTTTTTACTCCATTCAGCATTTTCAATGCCGTTTTTGATATAATATTTAATATATAACATATCAAAAAAATAGTATGTAAATTTACGTTATTCTCTGGAGTATAAATTGGTGCCAATATCAAAAATATACTGTTCTTTACAGACTCTAATTTTTTGCGGTTTTCATGACCTTAAGAGAAAATTTTTTCAAAATTTTCGAAAATTGAGTTTTAAAAAACATGAGAGAAATTTTTTATGCATAAGGAGTGGAAATCTGTACAATATAATTATCAGATTATATTGTGAATTTCATATAAAAAAAAATTTTTAACGCCATCTTTAGCAAAAAAAACTTTAAAATATTTATCTAAAAAAACTTTTTGGCTGTTTTTTGTAGCTAAAAAAATTTTAGAACTGAAAAAATATTATAGAATAAGTAAATTTTAGATCTTATAAAGCAATCATTTTGAAAATAAAGCGCCTAAACTTGAACATAAAATGTAAATCTGATGCAGAAGTTGACCCATAAATTAAAGGAAAATTAAAATAAAATTCAAAAAGTAATATAATTTATTGGGCACAGGATTTAAAACGGTGAATTATCGCCGGCAGTCGGCTTTATCAAACCACTATACTAATGAGTAGAAGAAGTCTTCTTCGCTAATCCTTCCAGTTTTCAACTTCTACCCTACTCATTAGTATTGTGGTTTGATAAAGCCGAGTGTTGGCGAAAATTCACCGTTTTAAATCCTGTGCTATCAAAAAACCTATTTATAAACAATTTGAAATTTATTTCATAAAATATCAAGGGTTATACAAAAAAATAAAAATAATAAAGCATTGTAATAATAAAGCATTGTAATAATGTTGAACATGATAAAAAATAGCAAAATCACAAATTAGAATGGCAAAAAGAACAAATAGATAAGGTGTGATTTTTGCACATAAATTTTTTACAATTTGAACACCTCCTTGTGCCTCGTGTTCTAGGTCTGCATTCTTGAATTGAACAGTATCCCCTGCCCGAACTACTTTCCGCTGTGTGAATTTGCGGAGAAAAACCATAGTAAAAAAGAAGGTTTTTGATGGGTCTTGAAATCTGACTTGTGTTAGCCCTAGTTCTCATAGAATTATAACTTAAATTTTTCTCCCTCCATGGCGAATGGGCAAAGCATCGTTAGGGCAGTTGTGCTTGTAGATAATCCATGTGTTGTAGGCAGCTATATCTAAATAATTAGAAAATGCGGCAAATGTCCATCGCCTACTTGTCTTATAACTAGTAAAATCTCTGGCCATTCGATTAAAACAATCCACCCCACTTTTGATTTATTATAGGAAATTAGGCTTTCTCGTTTTCTTTTATTTGATGTGATAGTAACACTTCTACTATGCTGCGTAGATAAGACATAAACCGCTTTAAAATTCTTTCTAGCATGCCTTTCAGGTATATAAACACAAAGTGATGAAATATTGGAATATACAATTTTGCTCTCAGTTTCACTTAAATTTAACGTGCGTAAAAATTTAGGTTTTAAAATATACGGAACAAATCTACGTATAGGATTTACTGTCCCACAAATTGTCAAATTTTTGGAAAGAGCCCACTCCGCTAAAGCATGAGATGTAAAAAATCTGTCAAGATAAATACCACACCCTGAAGGGAGATTGCTACTTTCTACTAGACGCTTACAGATTTCCAGACTTGAAAAATATTCCCGATCAATTAATCCTGAAACATAAATTTCGGGCTTCATAACATAAAATGTGTTAGAATCATTAAGATGGTAGAATTTTAAGCCATAATGGCCGGGCTTTTTAGGGTCGTACACTTTTAGAGAACACCCGCCACGAAATTTCACTAATTGCTCGTCTGTAGTTACAGCATCAAGTGGTGTCCAAAATTTATGGCATTTTTCAAAAAGTTATTTGTCTGAAGGCTCTCTAGTGGCGGCATCGTCAAAGCGTATAAAAATTTGATGAATTGGAACATCCTTCTGCCGAGTGCAGCACGTAAGAAAGGATCTCCATCATTGGAAAAAAGGGCTTTAGTCGCAATTCTTTGGTCTTTAGATTGTCCCAAAAAAATTAGACAACCAAAATAGGCAAGCAAATCGCTTATAACAAACTTTTCATGACACGCTTTCAAATCCAACCACTTAGGGGACGCTTTCCTAGAATCATAGAGTTTCTTATATCTCACATAAAGATTTATAGAAAAATAAACTTACTTGTAATTATCATCTGCTTTTTGTGAGTCATCTCGTATATATGAGAAACCAAAGGAGGGTCAAAAAACAAATCAAAAATTTTATCAATTTCCTTCAAGTTTTTTGCATCATTAGAAGGTCCATATGGACGTGAAGAGATATCTCTACAGTTTCTAGCTTGAGATCTACCTCTTGAAGATTGTTGAGGTTCCCAGAAGAACTGTGTTCCATCTGGAGCTTTAAGAGAAATATCTTCCGCGTCAAATACTTCTTCTAATTCCACTGCTTCTAGATTACTCTCACCTGTATAAATATCAGATGCTTCAAAATCTGAAATTGATGAAAATGATTCATTTTCTTCAGAAGAACTTGTTGTCAGAAGTGATGATGATGATGATAAAAATTCCATGCGAAATAAGAACAATAGAGAAAATAACAAATTGTTGATTTAAGTTGTGGATCAATGCATAGATAAGCTTTCATCAAAAAATGATAAACATTGAATTCATGCGAAGATTACGGTCAGAAAATATCACAGATGAAGAAAAAATCAATTATAAGAATGTGCACAGAATGAAGATGGAAAAAAAGATGAACAACTTGCATTTATTGGTTTCAATATTTTACGTACCTGATAAGAAAGTAGAGAAAGAGAGAAAAAATATGGGATAACTTATTATATAGAAAACACACACACACACACACATATTATATATATAATACACTTACACACATATAACATACATAAATTTTTACAAATGCATATTTTGAAACTATAAATTTGGAGCAAAAACTATTCTTTTGTTCAAGATTGAATTTTTATAAATTTTTAAAATAAAATTTTTAAATTTCGATTTTGTTAGGACATAAAAGAATGAAGAAGAATAGTTTATTAAAAATTCTATAAAAATGCTATTATACATAACAAAACAAAAACAGAATGGATAGAGAAAGGTCATTGAACCATAAGAAATATTTTTTAAAAAAGGGAAAGAGGTGAAAACCCCCTCGTCAATAACTTACAATTTATAATAAAAATGTATCAAAAAAATTTCAAAAAAAAAAGTAAAGATACGCTTCTAGATGTTTCAGGAAAAGTCAAGAAAATCAAGTGGAATAATGCAATGATTTGAATTTAATTTGAGTTATAGAACAAGGGGAGGTCTTGAAAAACCTCTACCCCAACCCCAGGTAAATAATAGAGTTGAAATATGTCATAATTCATCATTCAAATGTTAATAGTTTTGTAAATACTATATTCTATATGAAAAAGCGTATGGGCTTTTTTCTCCATTACTGTGTCCTTCGTGTAACAGTAAAATCGTGTGTCATGCGAAGGTTAGGTGATATTGCAAGACAGGGGGGAGACGTTCAATCATAAAAAAAATATTATTAGTATTAAAATTAGGCCTTCCAATGAAGTAATATCAAAATAGCGACAATCAGATATCGACGAGTTACATGGAGACATGCGAATCGTCTTTTAAAGTTGTGATAATAAAGCAAAATCTTAAACATTAATGGAAAATAGATCAATTTTTTACATTAAAATTTCAATTCAAAAGTTAAGGACTTGATCAAAATAATTATATTTATCATTAAATCCTTTATAAATAAAATTAGCGTTATACATTTATTTTAATCAAGTTACACTACAAAAAACTATATTTCCTAAAAAAAATATATAAAATTTTATTTGATAACATTTGCACATCTTTTCATACTTGGGCCAAATAGCCTAATGTTAAATCCAATCGAAAACATGGTCTATTATAAAAAAAATATAGTAAACTGAAAGTATCCGAAAAAAAGATTTCTTTTGGAGTAAGAAAAAAATTCAGATTTTCTAAGATATGAGTTTAGACTTCGTGAATTACAAAAAAATGTTTCTGCAAAAATATTCTTTCATAACTGCAAAAAATTTACACCCAAAATTCAAGAATAGCTTTTCAAATATTTAAAAAAAATGTTATAAAATAAATTAGAATTATTTTAAAAAGTATTTTTGTAATCTATATCTTGATTAAAATAAATGTATCAAAACTTATTTTATTTTTTTAATAGTGTTAAAAAATCTAAGATAAAAATTTAATTTTCTTAATGCTAATTTGAACTTGAAAAACCTGCATCCTTAAGGCCAGATGCAGTCTTATGAGTGATAAAGTGCGGTCTTCTGTGGTCTATTGAGAAAAATCTTCAAAAATATAAGAAATTATATAAAATCGCAATTTGATAACAAAAAGATCCCGCAAAAATATGGAAGCAAGTGGCAGACTATCCCCGCCTCCGTGAACATGCACGTCCATGGATATTGTCTTTCTCCACGACATATCTCTGTGAATCAACATTCTCATGGCATGAATGAACACCTTGGAAACTAATTAAAGCTCAAAACATCCACGCTAGAACCAAATATTCGAATCCTACCTCAACGGAAACAATCTCAGAGAAGTCATTAAATTAAAGTAATTGGATAATGAATTTTTTATGTATTCTTCGTAATGTGTTTACATTTTCATGCAAATTAAAATTTAATTATGACACCAATTGCTGCAAAATAACTATTATTATATAAGAACTTGCATATTTGTTGTTTGCGGAATGTACGGTGCTAATTTGGCCTTTATTCCAAGAAAAGTTCCCCTCCCTGATAGAGCATTATTATATTTCCTTCATATTATATTCTTACACAAGAATGCCATTTTTTCAAAAATTTTTAAACCATGAAGGATTTACTTTTCTACCATTCAGGATTGATATCGTACCAAACAAGCGCTATTTTTTTAAATAATTTTTTAAAGTTAATTTTCTTTCTTGATATAATTAATGATGTTATCCATCCTATAAATAAGGATGCGACCAAATTTCATATCAAAGTGACCTGATATCATGTTTGCTAAAAGCTCATAAAATTAAAAATTTTCAATAATAAATCCAATAAATCAGGGGTGTCAAACTTTTTAACCCATCGACCCCTTCATATATTATTTGCTTTCCTCTCGACCTCCAGACAAGTTTAATAAAAATATGAAATCATTTTTGCATTTCTGATGATGAGCAATAATATATGAAAATTTACTTTTCGAATAATATTTTATTCTTTGTTTATATACTAATAGTACATAACTTCCATGACTATCTCGATTTTTTATTGCCTAGAAATTTAATTGATTGTCCATGACATAACTGACTTCCTTTCAACCTCTATGTAATAAGCGACCCCTATGAAAACTCTTATCGATCCCAGGGGCGATATCGAACACTTTGGAGACCCCTGCTATAGATGGACTGTATATTATATTGATAAATAGTTAATAAAGCAATAAAATTTAAACTCTCCCTTTAAATCTTTTTTTTTCTCTTTAAATCTTTCCCTTCATCTACTAATTAAAGAGAGAGTTTTGAACCAGGGGCGCACATCCGGGGGGGGGGGGGGGGGGGGGAAATGACCTTCGCCCCCCCCCCCCCCCCCAATAATTTTCTACAAGTAAGAGTTGCTGCTTGTTTATAAAACATGTATGATGATCTCATAGAAGGAATGCAGACTTTCGAATCATTCAAACATCATGCCAAGCTGCTCTTATTCCTATCGAACATATTTTACAGACGATGTGTGAGAGCTATATAATAATAATCCATTGCTTCAATATGCACACAGGTTACAGAGCAAACACATGTTGATGATCCACTAGATTTTCTCATCATCTTTTACAGTGATTCTCTTTCTGTCTCCTCTGTTTTTCTCTTCCGCTTTCTCTGCTAAAACTCAATCATTCACTCAAGCTCTCTTCTTTCATGCAAGCCCTCTTTTCTTGTTAACAGGGTGTCTACCAAATTTCAAAAATGAAATTCAAGAGGTTTTTAAGAGGTTTTCAAGAGTAATATGAAAATTTTTAAGGGTGAGACTATTATGAAAACAGATATATAAAACTTTGAATTCAAAATATTTATTTTATAATAATAAAGAAAGCATGCATTTAAAGTATGAGTTCAACTAAGATTCTTTTTTATTAGTTTTTTGTGATTTCATTAGAACTATCTTTTAAAATTTTCATTTTCTTTTCTTCAAGCTCTTTCAAATCCATCTCCATTTTTCTTTTTCTTTCTTTTGCGGCTTCTTCGACCTTCGCTTCGGTCCTCTTTTTATCTAATGCATCTTTGTAATAAGCCTTTGCATTACCAATACTAAATAATAATTTTTTATCTATCAATGTGTTTTGAATACCATCGACTGATTGAAGATGATCGTAGACTCTCCTTCGCCCTACCAAAGTGTTTTCATAAAGGTTTTCAGATAAACATTCTTTATTAATCGAGAATGATCTTTCTACAGAGGCATTGCCGTGGAAAAGAGTAAGAACAATACACACAACGTTTTCAAGTTCTTCACTACTATTCATAAGCTCAAAAATTTCTTTCCAAAAAATATCCAACTTTCTGCAGTTTTTGTTTTCCAAAACAAAAACCTTCAAGGCATCATTATGTTTCAGTTCACGGTATGATAAAAGTGCCTTGTCAGCATCAATGCCCGTTAACCATTTTTTCTACTAAAACATCCAATAAATTGACAATCATTTTTTCATTTTCACATAGCAAATATTCAGGCAATAAACATCTCAGATTGCTCATAAAATTGCTTTTCAATGGTGATCTTTCAATAATTTTTTCAGCAATGCCGATTAAAAACTTTCTACAATCATCTCTAAAAAGAAGCACAGATTGAGCATTTGCTTTTCCATTTTTAGCCAAAAGTCGTAATTCATTGCGAGTCGTAAAACCCAAATCGATTCTTGATGGATGAATAAAAAAACGCTTCATTGAAAACTTTGCAAAGATCTGCTCCACTTTTGATTGCATCCATTTTCTCTTTTTCAATAAATTGTGAAAAAATATTGAAGGTAATTTTATATAACTTTTCGTGCAAAAATGGTGCCAATGGATCATTGGATTGGAATTCAGTTAAGAAAGGTTCCCGTTGTTTGGCAACACTTGTAAAAAATGCTAGCTTACAACATAAAAAAGAATCCTCTAATTTTTGTTTAACACGAAAAAACCTTTCACAATTTGGCGCGCACTTTTTTTCAAGAGCAGTTTTAATGTAAATTTGTAGGTTTGGTATCATCATTCTTGCTCTTTCACATATTTTTATGTTTTCTAGCCATCTTACATTGCAGAACTTCATAGGAAAAAGCTTAGAATTAGTAAACGCAGAATAATCAGCTCTTCTACTAGGAACATCTTTGAACAAATTATAAATGTCTCTGAGAAAACTAATTATTTTCCAATTTGTCTTCTTTTCCCCGTTTTTAAAAGCTCCATGTATAATATGTAAAGTACAACTCCTGTTTCTAACAATTCTGGTGCATTAGCTTTTTTGATATTCCTTAAAAATTCGCAATAATTTCCAATTTACAGCTGGACCATCCATTGAAATTTGAATAATTTTACTGTTATTTATCGGATGAATAGCTTCTAAAAAATTTTCAAGCATATCTGAAGCTGTCGAGTGTCCTAAAAAAAGAAGAGCCCCAGTATCTGGTATGAAATTTTCCTCTTGAAAAAAATCTAATTATTATATCCATTTGTTTTTTCTGCGATATTTTGTTCAGCGTTTCATCAAAAGATACTGCTAAAAAATTAGATTTTATTACCTCATCTCTTAATACGCGATGAAAATAAGGTGCCAAACCAAAATTAATTATATAAGACAATTTATCTTTTCCCATTTTCAAAGATTGAACTTCTTTTACTTCTGGATACATCAACTTTTGAACTTCGATTCCTTTGCAGCCAGCTCTTAATGAAAGATTATTATAAACTACATGCAATGCCCAATATATTTCAGCTTTCTTATTTCTACCATTTTCCGTTGAAAAAAAAGTTATAGGAGTGACAGCATGCGAAGACAAAGAAGACTCTGCAAAATTTGAATCAAATACAGAAGATTGGACGTTTGTTGAAAGAGAAGAAGTGGCAAAACTAGTAGAATTATTTGCTGTCATTTCATTTGCAGTCTCACTACAAAAAAAATCTGGAATGGAATTTTGTCTGCAAGCATTCAGAGCATTTATATGCTTTTTACTTTTAGTATGATGGACTAACAATGGCACTCCTCCCCATTGTTGCTAAACTTATGTCTTTCTTACACAATGAGCAGTAGGCTAAGTGTTTATTGTTTCGATTTTCTTTGAGCCAATTTTTCCATTCAGGTTCGTTAAGCCATTCTTTTAAAAAAGTGCTTCTCCACCCTGTTTTATTAGGCATGTAAAACAAAAGTTGAAGAATATTAAAAATATTAAAACAAAATATTAACTGCTAATCTAAAAATTACTCAAAAAAAGTTATATAGTGACATCTTTATTTTTATTATGAATTAATAAAATACCTTTGTGTCCCTTTTTATCAAAAGTAAGAATACTTTAATGTGATATATTCCAGTTAACTTTAAAACAAAAAAAGAAACAAATTTGTCCTTACAAAATAAAATGCTCGTTGAAAACATTTCGAAAAATTGCATATTTAATTTCAATAAAGCTGAAAAGAGAAAAAGTGATGCACATATTTTGATTGATGATATAAAACATAATGATAACTAAATTTCATAATAATATTGTGTATATGAATAAAAGAGTGGGTGCTTTCTCTCTACTGAATGAATATTTCCATTACAATTTTTACAAAGTTCTTGCAATCAATCAATTGCATTGTCCTATGTTTCATTGAAGAAAAACAAATTTTGATTATTTATCGTAATGAATAAAAAAGAAATAAAAGAAAAAAATTGAAAAATCAAGGGATGATAAAGCAACAACATTAAAAAATACAGTACACTAATATTTACTATAATCTATATCTATGTTTTTATAAATGGGTAATCTATGTTTTTCTAAGCATTAGTGAAATTCAAGAGGTTTTTAAGGTTTTCAAGAGGTTTTTTCAAAATTAAGAGGTTTTCAAGGTTGATAGACACCCTGTGTTAAGCTCTCCTATCTCATTCAGTTCTCTTCTCTCCAGGACGTAGCTAGACTGGGCATGAGAGGCCGTGCCCACTCTCCTATGTTGCGCATGGTGCCGCCATGCATCTTATGCGATATCAGTTTGTGAAAATTTCTCCAATGAAAGGATCAAGAAAGTATACAAAATGTTGCTCACGTTTTTTGTTTTTAAATTTATGACAATATTGAAAGCCTATCAACTTTTTTCTGGTTACACCACTGCTTCTATCTAATTTGTATTTAGAGTTAAATTAAAATAGTTTTCAATCGTTACAATTGTATATCAATGAATATTGTTAGACTCGTGCTAAGATTTTTTTTCAACAAAGGTCATTTAATCTTTATCATTACGTTTGTTACATTTTGTAACATTTGAAAACTTTAATTTTTAATTTTTTTCAATAGTTATTTTGGAATGAATATTTTGACTAGCTATTCAGTTTAAAAAGCAAGAATATTCTATTTTCTTAATATTTGAGCAGAAAGATTTTTTATAATGTTCGATGGTTAAATTTTATAAATAACACTACAATACATAATCAAATCACTTTTTTTAAGAAAATTTGTTGATTATTATAGTAAAAATATAATATCGAAACAAAATGTTTCAGTTGTTAAAAATGTACTTGATCTTATTTGTGACAGCTGTCAGAATTTTATTTTTAGACAGAAATATTCAAAAAAAACGCAATGATTTTCTTTTTTCGTATACTTTGATTTATGTTAATTTGGTTCTCGGACATTTCGCTCCATTATTTTCATAAGACAGTTCGTCCCATTATTTTCATAAGACAGTTCGTCCCATAGACAAATCGCCCCATTATTTTCATAAGACATTTTGTTTCATGGACAATTCGCCCCGTTATTTTCCCAAGACATTTTGTCTCATGGACAATTCTAAAAAATTAAGAGATAAAATGATTAATTTGAAATAATTTAATAGAGATAAAATAAACAAGAATATAAAATTTTTTAATAATTTTACACATATAATAAGCAAAGATGGATGAAACAAATAGCCTATGAGACAATTTGTCCAGGGGGCAAATTGTCTAAGGGCGAAATGGACCGTTAGTTTAAATAATTTTTTAATTATAAGGGCTACTTATATAGCTACTTAAACGTTGGCTTTTGCTGCTTATAAAAACTTGAAAATATCGAATAAACTCTTATTCTTTATGCCTCCTATTATTTTGAAATTATTCTGAGAACAGACGGTTCCATTTTAAAATAGTGAAAATTGCTTTATTAGTTTATTTTGCTTCCTTTCTCTCTTATGTTAATTATGTAGCAAATTTTTCAATTTTAAGTAAAAGGTAAAATGCAGCGTATGTATTTTCATTGACAAGGCACTGATGTACCGCTTATGTCAAACTATGAACAAATACGAAATTCGTTCAAATTCGAAGTATCGATACCTGCCATGCCACCCATAGAGTATGCTGTAGGGGCTACGTCAAATTAGTTTTCAAAAAACTTAAGTTATGCTCTAAAATGTTTTAGTTTTTGTTGAAGCTCAACTTTTTCTGATAGACTTTTTTTTCTTAAAAGTTATTATAAAAGGCAAATCATTGCAAAATGTTAACAGTTATTTTACTTTTTGTAGCTTGTATCAATTTAGCTTTTAAACTATTTTTGAATGATGCTGAGTAAAATGAAATAATGCGATCTTAATTTTTTGTTTGCACAATTATAACTTCATTTTATACTCTTGCTCCTGAATCAATCACATTTTTTCATATAAACATCGCAGGGTGTCTAGTAGACTCTTTGCCTTTAGACTAAATTCACTCATAAAACTATCTAACCTTCAGTTATTTGTTTTCTCTATGAATCAAATATCCTTTCATCAATTCCTGTAATAGATCAATTCCTGGTAGACTACTTCATTTTTCAATGAAAAGCCTATTCCACCCCTAACAATTTTGGATTTTTTTAAACTAGTCTATATTCTGCAAACTTAATTAAAATATTTTCGCTAATTTAAATTCACTAATTTTGTAAAAAAAAATATAAAGTAGTCTTATAAATTTAGGACTTTAGGTATGCGGCTGAATACACTCTATTTTAAAGGATTGCTTGAATATTTGGTCTCCCGTGGTATTTCCAGACCACTAAATTTGAAAATTGCAACAAAAAAATTTCGCCCCCCCCCCAATAATTTTGAGGATGTGCGCCCCTGCTTTGAACTATATATCTCAATCGTTTTGCTTACAAATTCGCTAACAGCTTGTAAGTTATACTTGATAATGGTATCTAATTTTGCTCTTCATTCTAAACTGATCCTACTCATTTTGTGCAATCAATGTTCGAAAAAAATCTTTTTCAGAGATTTATTTAGGTCAGAAGTTGAGCGATTTCAGAAATTTTCTATTAAAAAGAACTTTTGTTGATCTTCTCTTTTGTTTTTATCAATATCAGGTGATACGAACAGATATGACTCTGAATATTTACTAATCAATCTTTTTCAAAATTCCTGTTCTTGATGAAAACATTCATAATCCTCTTTTTTCAATTACAAAAAATTTTCCACCTTTATCATCCAAAAGACTCTCTTTCATAACGATGGAAAAATTGGTCAAATTCGATTCACATTTATAAAAATTTATCTGAGAATAGCTAATATTGGTATCCGTTATAGTTATGGTAGGTAACCCTTACTGTTTCAAAATTCCTTTTTAATGAATTGATGATTGAAATATTAACTAATAAGGTAAAGGTCTAAAATTTCTGATTCACAAGGGAGGAACTTCTTCACGGTCAAGTTGTTTTTTTGAAAATCTCAATATTATTTTTTTACACCATCTTCTAGTTCATTAGAAAATAATACATCTTCCTTGTAGACAAGTTTCACACTTGTTCCTTAAAACTATATAGCTCCTCAAAGGACTACTACATTCACAATATAAAAGCACCTTATTAAACGAGTGATTATTTCATTTTCCTTATGGTAACCCGTTCTCATTTCAAAGTGCCTTTACTTTTCTCATACTCAAATATTTGTGCTAATCAAAATTTTAATTGTGATTTTCAATGAAAAATGAGATTTTGTTTTTTTCCGAAATGGCAAACTTCATTGATAATTCAACACATTCTTATTAAGTATGTTTATGAGATCATTTTCAGGCATACATCACTAATTCTATTTGCACTTTGATACATTTTTTCACAGTATTGATCAAAACGTAGCCAATAAATGGTAACAGAATGGTCAATTTACTTTAACAAATATTTTACCTAAAATGTAAATATATGTTTTTAAAGATATTAAGGCGAAACTAACAAATTTGATGGACATTTTCACATCCTAATTACGAAAACTGAGCCCAAAAAAAAAATCTGGTATAAAGAACGCATTTTATTAAATTTTAATCGTAATAATTTTTAATCGTCAACCACAAATATGTTTAACATTTTCACACACTAATTGCAAAAATGTGTCAAGAAATAAAATCAGCATGTTCTATTCATTTAAAATGTAGATAGATGTTTTGGAGACACTTTCTCAGACGTAAACAGCAAATTTGATTGACACTTTTAGACATTTCCAAATCCTAATTGCTACTAAACAAAGTTGAGAAATGAAATCAGAATCGTCGATTTAGTATAAAAAATATACTTTGTTTAAAATTTAATTAATATTCTTGGAGAAAATTTTCAGACATAAACTGCAAAATTGATTGACGTTTTCAGATATTTTTTAACAACATAATCGCCAAAAATAGCACCGAAATTTAAATCCGCATGCTTAATTTAGTATAAAAAGATGTATTTTTTTCATTTGAATAATATTCTCAGGCGTAAAAACAGCAAATTGACGCTTTCAGAAATTTTCACACCCTAATTGCGAAAACTGCGTTGAGAAATAAAATCAATATAGTCGATTTGGTATAAAAAAATTTATGTTTAAAATTTGAATGAATGTTTTCGTAAGTTAATCAAAATTTTTATTGGCATTTGCTACAAAGATGTCTGTTTTAAAAAAGTCTGTTTTTAAAACAGAGTAATGAAAAATCGGATTCAAACTTAAATTCTCCGGGCAACATTTTTTGTTCTACTTTTTAACAAAGAATAAAACTCTAACATATGTGTGCTTGAGCTACAATATTGATATTGATGTTGAAAAATGAAAATGTACATAAACTAAAATCACACTCGAATTGTACTTTTTTTTGTCAAAAGTTTTCCATTTTCACAAAAATATGTTTGTAACGTCTGATAAAGGAAAACATTTTCTTTTAAAGGAATATAAGGAAGCATTACTTAATTAATTCAATACAAAGTGAAATGAAAAAAAATTTATTGAAATAAAAAATTATAAACTGTACCACATGTCATGGATGTATTTTTGGCCCAAAGCAGCATTATTGATGTTATTCAACATAAACCGATAGAAATTACTGCATTCCAAAGGAGAAACTGTTTGAAGACTTTGACATATCAATTCAGATAAAGAACTGCTTTCATTTATAAGTAAACTTTTTACTTTTGCTTTGATTTTTGAAAATGCATTTTCACAAGGATTGAGCATGAATGAATAAGGTGAAAGATATTTTAGAACATAATTACTTTGGGAATCGAAAAGATTTTGCACATCTCGACATTTATGACATTTGGCAACAATCCAATCACCTTAATTTATTGTTTCGTCCAACTCCATTTTGTTCAAAAGTGAACTTGAAGAACTTTTTCCCATTGTAGGTTCCATTTTAAATAATTTCAAAATGTACAACTTTGAAACAATTGATTGCTAAAATTAATGGTGTGTTTTTTTCCCTATTCGCAGGAACAACAACATTAGCTCTTTTGAACGAGGAGCGTGTCAAGTGCAAGTTAAACCGGCTTTCATCAACAAATATCAGGCTTTCTTAAGAAGAAGGAAATGAGCTTTGGAACTGCCTTGCATACTCTTTTCGTTTTTCAATAATGTCTGGTCGATAACGTAGTCAATTTCTCTATTTGCTTTTTTCAATTACGTTCAGTGTGTTCACAAAGTAATTATGAACACAACTTGTTGAAATTTTTATATAAAATCGTTGTTCAATTTTTTGTCTCATTTCTTCCTATGTGTGCATGGGGTTATACTTTCTAAGTACGAGAGTTTTTCTTGGTCGAGTAAGACTTTTTTGTGACCTTCATGTTTTTTAGCAACATTTGGGTCGACATCATCATAGAATAATTAATATTTAGGAAATTAGAAGCTTCTTTGATCGTGAAACCTTCATTTCTTACCAACTTGATCAATTCATTTTTTTTCTCAAGTGAAGTCTTTCTAGGCATGATTGGCAAAAAAAATGAATTATGCCACATGTGCTGTGCTTAAATACTCGAAGGAATCGGATCGATCCGAATACACTCTGTGTTAACGAAAAACTCTGTTCGAATCTGTGCAAGTTTTTAAAGTTTAAAATGCGGCTACATGCATAATTTTTACTTGCAACACTTAAAATTAAGTTTTTCGAATAGATTAGAGCAGATTTTATCGCACTATATCAAAATCATCTTTAGCTTTAAAAAATTTTCAATGTTATTTGGTTATTGAAATTAAGAAGCTTTACACGTATACTTTAAATAAACACACGATTTTTTTTTTTTTTTTATATTGTAGCTCAAGCACAACTATGTTAGTGTTTTATTCTTTGTTAAAAAGTAGAACAAAAAATGTTGGCCGGAGAATTTAAGTTCGAATCAGATTTTTCATTTCAAAATATAGCTAACAAGGTCAATCTGTTTTAAAAACAGACTTTTTGAGCTTAAATACAAATTTAAAATAGACGAACTTAAAATGGAAAAGGGCGAATTTAAATTGAAAAAGGACGAACTTAAAGTAAAAATGGTATGTGTTTGGAGTTCCAATATATATATTATATGATTATAAAATTTCAAGGGTGTATCTAATGTAAACACTAAGTTAATAGTTATAGACAATAATATAAAAAATTTGTTTAAAAAATGTACATTTGATTTTGATTGACAGTTTTTGTCATGTGACGGTTATTCAACTACTGTAAAAATAGTATCAAAACATACAGCTAGCGATTTTAGAAAAAGTCACAAAGTTTGAAGGCATATAAATGAGGCAATTTAATTCACACCTGTCTCTTGAGGGGAAACTTACTCTAAAATTGCAGGACTAAACAAGGTTTCCACATTACTTAATTTTTGTCAACGGTAGTTGGATACAAAAATAAAACAATTGAAAAAACTGTCAAAAAAGAAAATATAAGCTTATTATACAAGAAAAACAAATGAAGAAAAGGTAAATCACTGAAAAAACTCAACTAAAAGTATGTTCACTAATACAATATATAAAACGGCTTTTACGAGAATGAAATTGGAGATTATCTGAAATGCATACCGTTCTCTCACAATCTTCTAAAATTTTCATCATACCTAACCTTACATTCATGTTTGGATATTTCATGCAATATCTTATTACTCTAACAAGTGCGTTGAAGCAATAAAAATAAGATGTCCAGGCTTGACGGTTTATTTATTGCATATTACAATTTTAAAATATAAATTAAAAAACTAATAATTATACAAGTTTACAATCAGCATCAGAATGTATTGATGATTTTGCTAGGGCTTGAGTATGGAGCCTACTTTTACTCATATTAATTTGTAACGTTGACTCTGTCTTCCTATCGGTGTATAAATATATGCATCCTGTAATAATGTGCCACACTTCCACTAAAAAACTTTAAGTATGCCTGCGGTTTTAAACCAAATGGATTGTAACAAATATATATTTTAATTATTGCTGAAAAATAATAACAATAGATTATTCAATTTTTTATTCATAAAAGACTTAATTGGTTGAAAAATGTGAAATAAGTTGTTTAAACGTATTTTTAAGAGTTTGGAATAAATTTTCACCTACATTTTGTGGAGAAATTGTAATAATCTTGGATTGATATGAAGGATTGTCATTACAAGCATTTAGACTTGAAAGAGTTTCAAATTTGGCTGCTAAAGAGTTCAAAAGGTTCAACGTTGAGGATAGAAGCGAAGGAAATGGAGAACAAATATCAGGAAGACTTGGCAGAGTGTAATAGAAGAATGTTTCATGCTCCGAAGGTGAGAGAAGGGTGTTGAGTGAGGTCATTAGGGAAATGCACAGGGCTGAAATGCGCTCTGTCGTTGCTAGTCGATACTTCTTACATAAGCTTGCGTGTATACGAATGGCCAGAATCCTGGTCTGAAGACACGGCATGCTGAGGAGTTCCGGTAGAAAACCGATGCAGAGATGAGAAGAGGGCAGGGAGGAAATGAAAAGAGCCATTGATGGAAGCGATAGTGTGGGTTGGTGAAATATAACGAGTTTGAAGAGAGAAGGTCTGTCCAAAAAGGATCTATGTAGGTATTGTGTCAACAATAGCCTCAACTCGATCTCACCAAGAACATTTTTTTTTGCATTCTCTTCACTTGCGATTAATTCCTGGAAAACAAAATTATATCTTTCAAGTAGTAAGAGAACAATTGTAGAAGACTGCGCTAACAAAAATGCTTGACTAAGTTCAGTTGTGTAATCGTAATGGTTATTCAAAAATTTTTTTAATTGGGAATCGCAGTAGTATAACGTGAAATCTAAAATAAATAAATATATCTTGGCGCCATTTGGAGAATAGAAAAATGGACTGGGAATTAAGAACAAAGATTCTGGCTCGCTCATTGAAATACACGAATTACTACAACACATCGATGAAGTAGAAAAAAGTTTTGGAACTACTGAAACGAATAAATTGAAAAGTTTGACAGGAAAAACTTTGGAAATGCGTTTCCATGAAAACAAGACTAAATTAGATACTTGAAAAGAAGATGCAGAACTACCCAAAAAGAAAAACGGACTAAGAAAAAACTTTTTAATAAAATAAATGGAAAATGAAAGATTCTTTGAGGTTTTCGCCAAAATTGAAGAGTACAGAACATTTAAACATTCTGTGGATAAGTTTGAATCACTTGTTTCATTCCCTGAGATAAATTCTAGAACATGCTTAATTTGAGAAACAGAGAACTTCGATTTTCTAATGGATGAAAGTTGGAAATTATTTATACTGTATAAGGAATTAGGAGGAAAAGATTGACAAATTTCTATCCAAGCAGTTGCATTGCAAAGATAAATGTGATAAGTTATAATGTACTTCATTATTAAAGGTATAATCACGGAGTAATTTTCAACATAATTCTTGTAAAAAATATGATCTAACACATCTCTAACAGGAATGCTATCAAACATAGTATTTATTTCCTTAAGAAGCAGATTACAAATTTTAGTATCGTAGGCTTGGTTGCAAGTAGACACAAAATCTTCAAAATAAAGTACGTAATATATGATAAGCAATTTAATAGGTGTATTTGAAGAATTTCTGCAGGTTGATTCCTTAAATATCGGCTGTATGTCATTAAAAAAAATCGCTTCTGTTAAACGTGATGACGTTATAATTATTGGATTTTCTTTACAATTGCACATGAAACAAGATACGTACATATTGATCAAAGAAATATGTTCATTCGTGATGGGAAGGCTGAGATTTTCATTTCTAAATATGCTCTCCATCATTAAATTTTTGGCCCCTTTCAATTCTTTTGAATATTCCTTATCACTTATCAAATGTTGCGCAAATGAGATCGTAAGAGACCTAGTATTATTTGTTGTTAGCTGTAAAGTCCGATTAATAAAGTTTTCATTTAAAATGCTTTCGCTAAAAATACTTTTATTGGTGTCCGAAAAGCTACTTAATTCAACTTTAAAGCCAAAAAACGTATTTAATTGCAGAGAAAGAGAATGAATTTGATTTGTTGTTAATAAAATAGCAAAATCCAACAACATTTGAGTGTACGGACTTGACAACTTGTCAAAAGATTGACATATCCAAACCAACCAAATGCTTACCCTTTTTTTTCTTTCGGTTGTCATAAGAGAACTATTAGCAAGGAGAAAACAAAATGAAAATATTACATACCTTGATTCGCGAATTTGTAAATTAGGAAATTGCAAGGTAAGCAAAGAAATGACTAGTTCAGCTTCCTCATTATTTAAATTAAAGGAATCAATTTGTAATAGTTGTAAATAGATTCTTAAAACTTTCATTTGATAAATAATCAAGCTACTAAAATCAAAAGAGTTTATTTGATCTTGATTTACAGGAAATAATTTTAAAAGGTGAGAAGTTAAAGAACACAATTTTTCGCGAAGTTTTGTCAAAAAAAAATTAGCTGAAAGAGAATTTTGACATGTGATATTCACAAAATATGTCAGCCATGAATTTGTCCTTGGTTTTGATATGAGAGCAACCAATGATGTGTTCACATCATCAATTGCATCTAGTAATTGAAAAGAATCGCATATGTACGCTGTCAGGTATAAATATAAATCAGGAAAATGTAAATAATGTACACAATTATTACGCAAATAGGTAATAATATTAATATCGAGGCTTATGAGTATCTGTATTAAGGAAAGACGACTAGATGGGATTTCATATAAAGGGATAGAAGTATCATTAGAACAAATAATAATTCTTGCAAATACGTGCAAAAGATCTGTAGTATTTAAAAGAAGGTTTAGGAAAAAAAGGTCACCATTTGGAACAGTTAAAAAAAAGTTAAGCAAAATTTCTGGTGTAATACAATGATTTAAATTGTAATAGAGAAAGGTAATAGAAGAAGATAGTTCAAAAGTATAAATTAATTGTAAGAAAACTTCAGAGGAAACCCATTTCTTCCTTACACATTCAAACTCAGAGTCAAATACAAGAATTTCAGTAAGAACAAATTTTAATAACTTTTCTGGGATATTTAAGCATGCCTCAAAGTCTAAAATAGAGTTTTGAAATTTTAATTCAAGATTACCGTCTTTTTTTGCAACCTCATGATCCACACACAATTCTTTTTTAATTTTAGCTATTGTCCTTTTAGATTGAATTTGAATATTTAAATAATCTAAATTTAAAAATTTTCTTAAAATATTAGATTCTTTAAAAGAACAAATAATTTTTATAATATCTTCTTTGGCACTCTTTAAATCTATAAAATTTTCATCACGGCATATTTTCATTAAAAAGGGTAGACATTTAATTGAAATTTGGCTTGGTAAACTGGATATCACTTTTAAGTCGAGGGTATCGATGCAGTCAAATAGCTTGCAATCGCTATTATTAAGGATCATCTTAGAAAAATAACAATTCACTTTAAAATTTGCACAATAAATTCAAAACATTAAAGATTTTTAAATAATGAGACATGTTAAAACTATAGGAAAAAAATAATATTAAAATAATATATAAATATAAACTTGATCATTCATGCTCAATTAGAGCTCATGTCAAGTTTAAGTTTATAATTTCTTTAAAAAAGAAATTGACACTACTTTAAATGACTCGTCAATAGAAATGATAGATCCAGGTAATTTTCAACTAGATATCTTTATCCTGAAAATGGTAAAATATTTATTGGTAGACCTCATTAAAGAATGATTAAGTTTCTAGTTGAAGGTGAATAGATTCATAAAAAGTAAAGCTAATTGGAAGTTAATGTTTAAAGGTTTCATACAAAGAAAAGTGACTCTTATTTTTAAAGTCATAATCGGTGTGTGAAACAAAAAGAAGTTTTTTTGTCAAATTTATTTTTGCAAAAGAAAACGTTCCTCAACTACTCAAAATAATTAGATTTAAATTTTCCAAAAAGAGAATCTTATCCCTTATGTTTCACTACTCCTTTTTGAAATGAATATTTTTAATTATTTTTGTTTAGAATAGAAAGTTCAAATTATCAAATAAATTAAGCTGTAATTTATTCATTAGGATAGTAAGGTTAAAAATTTGATAAACATTATGAACCATGTTACAATGACATTATTTTTTCATTTAAAACATTTTGTTTCTAGTTTTTATTAACTTAGTAGATTTTCCTATCTATTACTGAAGAAACACAAAGTTTAATAAAATTCAGGTTATTTTCAAATTTATTTATTTAATATTTTTCAAAGTACTTTATGAACATAAAAAGGAAAGAAAGAGATGTATTTCTTTATTTTACATCGAAATTGGCAATATTTCTCAATATATCAACTCGCTTTCAGAATGACGGCGTTTATAGAAAAACTCGCACAGATAGGAATCAATCATGTTCTTGAATTTTGTTTCTTATTTTTAGAACATTCCAGGTAGACTCGATTTCTGGGTGTGAGAGGACCGCTGATTTTTTCAGGATATCGTTTGACAAACCTGCAAAATATATATCTTCAGTTAAGTTATGTCAGCCTACTATTAAAACTATCAGCATATCTCTCTCAGATAGTTGTTGAAATCAACCATAGTATTTTTATTGATCCCCAATTCCTCTTGGTAAAATTTCGTGCTTGCATATTCTTTGCTCCAAGAATAAATGTTGAAAATGATTTTATCTAAAAGTAGTGTACTCCCTTCCAGTCGTGTGTTCTTCCTCACCGACACTGACTGGTTGCAAGACCTTTTGTTGCACCTCCATCGCACGCGATTATTGATATTTTACAGAAGCATTTGATGTTTTTTTCTATATTTATAGTTGAACTTTTGTAATACTTGCGCGTATTTCAAAAACTATATATTTCTCCAAAAAACAGTTATTATTTTCGAATTTTACGGACAAAAATACGTTGAAAAAATTATTTAAGATTTCAGTAACGTCCACCAAACAGGAAATATCCAATAATTTTTTTAATTTATTTTAAAAAGTCATCATTCCACCAGCGAATACATTTTGAGGAAGTAAAATTTCTTCATTACCATTTGATTGAACTAAG